>CAUYRH010011405.1:0-15047 GCA_963574655.1 Perodicticus potto | reverse complement strand
GTGGCGGGCGCCTGTAGTCCCAGCTACTTGGGAGGCGGAGGCAGGAGACTCGCTTGAGCCCAGGAGTTGGAGGTTGCTGTGAGCTGTGATGCCACAGCACTCTATCCAGGGTGACAGCTTGAGGCTCTGTCTCAAAATAAATAAATTAATTAAAAAAAAAAAAGAAAAAAGACTCCCACAAGATCTTCAAATAAATTTATATACCGCACACTGTACACACTGAGGTATTGCAGTCTACTCAGGTTGACTATAGCAATCTCCACTGAAAATAAGACATATTTATGAAGCATTTCTCCATGGAAGGGTACGCTTTACAAAGTTAGCAGCTCCACCTCAACCCCAAAGTATGACTGGGCAGGTTTCAAGACAGAAGGAAAACTAATGTACTACAAAGCTCCCAATAGTATAATAGTTATTTACTATTGTGCAACAAATTACCTTAAAACTTGTGTCTGGAAACAACAAATATTTATTATTTCTGGGGGCCAGGAATCTGGGAGTGACTTAGCTGAATGATTCTGTCTCAAGGTCACTTATGAGGTTGCAGTACAGCCCTCAGTCAGACCTGTAGTCTCATCTGAAGAAGATCCACTTTTGAACTCAGTCATGTGGCTGTTGACAAGCCTCAGAAGACCAATATCCAAGATCATTCACTTGTACCTTTTCACAGGACTGCTTACAATATGGTAGCTGGCTATCCCAACATCAATTCAAGAGAGAACAAAATTCAAGAAAGAACAAGAAAGGGTGAGCAAGAATGCCTAAGATAGAAGCTGCACTCTTTTTATAACTTACTGTCAAAAGGGATATAATGTTACTTCCATCATATTATATTTGGTAGAATTGAGCCCCTGAGGCCAGAAGAGATGTACAGTGTGTGAATATCAGAAGGTGAGGACCACAAGGGCCCATCTTACAGGCTACAGACCAAAAACATATTCTCTGTATTTCAGAAGTAAATAGAGCAAAAGAGAAAAATATTACAGGTAATATTGCAAAGCAATTTAGGTGGTTAAAACAAGTAATGAAGAGGAAAGCCCTTAAAATAATGCCTAAACTCAATGTTTAAAATGAATTCTTATTGTGTAGAGGTGGTTTTTGAAACAAGATTTTGTAGGCACAATCCATCTAATGGTTATTAAAATTGTTACAGGCCGGATGTGGTGGCTCACAATTGTAATCTTAGAACTCTCAGAGGTATGGGTGGGTATATTGCCTGAGCTCAGGAGTTTGAGACTAGCTTGAGCAAGAGCAAGACCTCAGCTCTACTAAAAGCAGAACAACTAGCTGGGCGTTGTGGCAGGTGCCTGTAGCCTTAGCTACTTGGGAGGCTGAGACACCAAGATCACTTGAGCCCAAGAGTTTGAGGTTGCTGTGAGCTGTGATAATGCCATGGCACTCTAGCCAGGGTGACGGTGTGAGACTCTGTCTCAAAATAAATAAATCACAAAACTGTTATAGTTTATACTTTCTTCTGAATATTGTCAGATTAATTCCCTGGTACTTAACATAATTCCAATTCCTCACTATCAAAATATAACAAATGAAAAGAATTATTTGCTGTAGACACTATCTACTCTATTACCACTAACATTATTTGACTTCTTTAAAGAAGGAGAAATAATATTCTTTTAATTATTGAATGAACCATACTCTACCTACACACTAACATGTATCTAGCTGGTTCAGTATGATTCCTTAAAATAAACTAACAGTTAATTTAATGTTACCATGAAAATTTAACCTTCAACTTCTTTTGTGTTTTAATGGATACGTATTAATTTAGTTAGGAAGTCAAAATTTTATACCTTAAAAAACCAGCAAAAAAATATATTGCTATCCATGTCTGAATTATGGCAGAAATCTTCAAATCTGTTTAAAAGCTATTTGTATTATTAGCTATGTTTTCTTCATTCATATTTAATAGCAGGAACTGGACCTATATGGGAATCCTTATTTCTTGTATCCTTTCTTAAATTGTGGGTTTCTAAATTGAATACCCTTTAATATGCATATGTTTCAGGCCTAAATTTCTAATTTTTTTTAAATGGAGGCCTATTTTTAGTTCTCTAAAGCCCTAAGACCCTTGAGAAAGGGAAATGGTAGTGGGCAGAGAAGACTCCTGAGGATGAAAGATGCGTTCCAGGTTTTCACTATCTTCTAGTAGCTTCTCAGCTGTGGAAACATAACTCCAATCTTCATCCTCCGTGTGTGTATGTGTATGTGGTATATGTGTGGTGTGTGTGTGGTGTGGATGTGATGTGTGTGGGGTGTGTGTGCATGTGTAGTGTGTGTGGTGTGTATGTGATGTGTGTGGGGTGTGTGTGGTGTGTGTGTGTGTGGTGTGTCTCCAAATCTTCCCATTTTAGAAGGGCACCAGTCAGACTGGATTAACTCCCTTCCTCCCAATCCAGTATGACAGGATCTTCGCTAATTAGATCTACAACAACGCTATTTCCACAAATGGTCATGTTTGGGGAGTGATTGCTGATTTTAACTTATGAGTTTTTTTGGGGGGGTTATTACCTTTCAACCCACACCAAAGCCAAAGGAGTCTATTGACAGTGGCAAGCCACTAAATGATGATTTTTTGTTGTTGTGTTGTTTTGTTTTATCTTTTTCAGGAAACTAATGTGTTTCAATGGGTCTTTTTAAAAGCTACTTGTAGTGGTAATAACGATTGAAGAGGCTATCCCCTGGGGGAAGAGGCTGTCACTTACACTCTGTCTGCCTTGTCAGACTATGAATTCCATAAGGGGGAGACAGCACGTGGACACCTGTCATCCCTGAAGTATAATGTCTTTTGCAGAGTATGTGCTCAGTACATATCTGTTGTATAAAAGAGCCAACAAACCCTGTGCTGGGGTGGGAGCTATAGGACTGGAAGAGAAAGGACAGAGGACAGGTTCAGGAAATGTTATGATTTGGTGACTGGATAAGACATGCAAGAAAAGAGAAATCAAAGATGTCACTGCAGTTTCAAGGGTGAGAGAAAGATTGTACCACTGAGAGAAGTGAGGAAACTAGAGGAGCTAGGTTTGCAGCCCCATTTTTGGTACTTTTAATGTGAGATGATAGACATTTAAGTAGGCACACCTAGCAGTTAGTTACAGAAAAGATGACAGACAGATCCTTGGTTGATGTGAGGGTCCTGTGTTGGTTCTAAGAAACCCTCAACAATCACTGTTGAGCCAGAGGGTATTCTACTTTATTTGGTCTGTATTTCTAATACTCTATATTCATAGTCATTTTTCTTATGCATGTATTTTTTTTTGATTTTTAAAACATTCACATTTAAGGTAGATAGTATAATAAAAGAATGCAAAGTCCTGGTAAGCCAGGTACATATAAATAGAAAATAGCTTGCCTATAATAAAAATATGTAAATTTATACAACATTACTGGATGACCATTTGAAAATATGATATAAAACACTTTAAAAATAACAATATACCTCATATCTCATTTCTATGTCTTGGAACTTATTCAAACGAATTAATCAGATATGTGTACAAGATTTGCTTGGAAGTTGAATTTCTTTGGAGTAATTTTTCTATGTTGGGGTCTTATTGTGTGAATATGGTTTTTGAAATTCAGGTCATACTGTGTATATTATTTTAAACTCTGTTGTTATCACCTATGTATTTTTTTTTTTTTTTTTGAGACACAGTCTCACTCTATTGCCCTCAGTGGAGTGCTGTGGCATCACAGCTCACAGCAACCTCCAGCTCTTGGGCTTTCTTGCCTTAGTCTCCCAAGTAGCTGGGACTACAGGCACCTGCCATGATGCCCAGCTATTTTTTGCTGCCGTTTGGCTGGGGCCAGGTTCAAACCTGCTACCCTTGGGGCCAGCTCCCTACTCACTGAGCCACTGGTGCCGCCCCCAACACCTATGTATTTATTATTTTACTTAACTGTGTTCTCTACAACACCCTATCCTTTATTTTCTGTCCCAATGACTTAATAATATTTTCCCATTTTTAAAAATTTAAAATTATGCTATGATAAACATCTCTCTAAATAAAGCTACTTTAATCCAAAAGTATTGATTAGTTGTGGGCACAAAGTTAAATTTCTGTGCCTTTTTAAGACTCTTGATCCATTACCAAATGATCTTCCTAAAGGTTGACCCAATGTGTACTTCCATTAGCAGGATATGACATTATATCAGGTCACCAAATTCTGGCCAATTTGAAAGCTATCTCTGATTCTGATTAGATATTGGTGTCTCACTAGGTCGAATCAATGTCAAACGGGTCTTTGTCTGGGGTTTAAGAAGGGAAGAAGGAAAAGAGATCAATTACTATTATACACCTATCATTAGTGACATACTTAAACCTATGTGATAAGTATTTGAGTCTATTGACACTGAGTTATTTGTGTTGTATATACACATAGCGTAAATATAGAATCCTAAGAATGTCTTATTATCCTTGATTATTTTTTCTTCACAGAACTGTGTTGTTTATGTTTGAGGCATTATATCCTTGTGCAATATTGACACATCAGCATCTCAGCTGTGTCTATTAACCTCTACCTGATTCCCTTCCACATTCTGCTTCACTGAGAAGAAAGAATTCAGCACTAGTAATGGTTGCTAAAATGAAGCTATTCTAAGGATAATTTTCTTCTGGAATTTGGATTCAGATTAAATAAGATAATATTGAAACATTAGATGCAAAGGCTATTCTTCATTGAACTCTTATATATTATTTCATCAAACATTATATGTAAGGGTTATTCTCCAAAGAACTCTTACATATTATTTCATCATAGATATTTTTAAATTGGTAGTATAATTTAATGTATTGCATTTTCTACATTAGAACCTATGACAAGTCTTTTTGCAGACAGATGAGGATGCCATTTTCTATAATGTAGGCATATAATGTTGGGAAATTTGTAAGAAACCTTTCTACTGCCCTTGTAAAAATTATGTTCTGAATAGAAGAAAAAACTAAGTCAAACAAAATTGAAGAAGGAAGAGAAATTGAAGATAGCCTTAGAAAAGAAGTAGAATGAGGAAAAGCAAAAAATAACTACCTCAAAGTGGCAGGTAGTTCTGAAAATAAAATTTAAGTTCAAAATTGCCTGTATTTGATTGCCTCATTTAAGCTATAAAAATTTTAAATTATGCCCTCTCTCTCTCTTTAAATGCTACTAAATTTAATCTTATGTTCTTGAACAGCTCTTATGCAATCATCTATAAGAAGTAGACTTTTTTGCATGGATGGGAAATTTTGGCTTAGAAATTCGATTAAACATGTTTAGAAATGGGTTGTAAGCAATACATTGGTTTTGACTTAGACATGAGGTTGTGATTATATACATTTTTACAGATGTGAAATTTAAATATGAAATTTGCTGAATGACATAATATTTTAAAACCCATGGCACAGTGGACTGCACTTTACTGTTTTAAGACTTTTTCCTAAATGTTAAGAATTTATTGATAGAGTTGATTCTAATTTTGATGGAGTTTTAGATGACTGTGGGACTTCTATAAGAAAGTCTCACAAACTATTTGACTCTGATTCTCATGGGTCTAGGGCTGGAAGTCAAAGATGCCAGGTTGGTCAGGCTTCTGGGTTGCCGACTGCCTTCTTCTTCCTGTATCCTTGCGTGGTAAAAAGACAGCAAGGTAGCTCTCTACCCTTTTCATATATAGCACCTAATCTCTTTCATGAGAGCTCTACCCAACTACTGTCAAATACAATCACACTGAGACTAGTTTTCAGCATATGCATTCTAGGGGAACACAAACATTCCATCCATAGTACATAAACACTGATTTTTTTACCCATCCAATATTTATTTTTCCCTTCATCATCAGTGACAGATTCTTATTTTGTTCAAAACAACAAAGCAGGTCATTAAAAAACCTGACCTCCTGATGCTACCTGGGACCTAGGATAAGTAATATGACGAAACTCTGCTAAAGAGGCAAGTGGAAGTTTGCTGTGGATGTGTCAAACATTTTAGCTCTCCTAAGACATGTAACTACTCCTTCCATCATTTTCTTTCCTGAAACATAGGGGTGAAGTATGAAAGCTAGAACCCTTCTTATGACCATGAGGCTACCAGCATGAGGCTGGCTGGGTGGTGGAAGGCAAGGATGGAGAAACCTGGGTCCATGGTAACATTACCGTGCAGCTGCCTGAGCCCTGGACTGCTCACATTTTGTCTTTTTTTTTCTAATGACATAATAAAAACCTCCTGTGTAAGCCAAGATGGTGGGGTTTTCTATTATTCATAGTTATATACATTCCTAACTCATACAGTAACTAATTCTCTTGTAAATTCTCTGTCTGTTGATTGCTTTGGCAAACAGCACTAAGTATTTATAAGAGAATGTGCTTTATTTAAAATAGTGAAATATTTCCATGCAATTTGAAAATAGCCATTTCTCCAAGCCTTCCAAGTGCCAGACCTTTACTCCAGGGGTCCTAGTTACTCCTCCAAGGTTCACTGAATTCCCATGATCCCACAAGGGATGAGTCAATATCAGGGACAGAAAGGGTCCTCTAAATCCTTGCTCCAGCTGGCCCTGCAGCCTTCCAGATAGATCTTGCCATGCCTTAAGGATGTTTAATATTTTAAATAACATTTCAGATAAAGCAAATTTATCCATGAGGCCAGCATCAGTGATATTTTATGTACTTTAAATTGTAATAGCATATTTATATTTAATGACCATTTACTTCCTTTTAATATGGAAAACTTTCAGAATTTTCCTCCCTTTGAGTTTTGATACCTATGAATTAATTTTTTTTATGGTACATAACCTAAAAAAACAGGGGTATCTTTGTTCAGTTATATATACGTCAATGCTTTTCTGGTTCACTATGTCCAAGGTTGTTTAACACCATGCTCCAGTACCCTACAGCTTGGTTAAGCCAACCCACTTCCTCTGTTTTACCATCTCACAGTACTAACGAAGGTACAGAGAAAAACTTGGATTCTTGAACTGGAAAAAGCCTTGAGTCATCTGCATTCAATATACTCATCATCATAAAGCAGGTATTTATTATTCCCTTTCCAAACTCTTGGTTTTATAAGGCCTTAGCCCCTTCTATGATAATTTCAAGCCAAAGAACATGTATTTGGCTTCCTTCCTTTTTCCTTCCAGATGTTATAAGAAAGCAGTCCTAAGACCTGCATCTGCTTTTCTTTCTGCTCTTTTAAATTTTGCATACCTTTTGGAAAAGGAAAAAAAAAGTCATCTTTTTACTTGTCTACCTCTATTTTACATCTTGTCCCTTTTTTTGACTTCCCAATATTAAATTTTTCTAATTAGATCAATGGAAAGAGTTCATAACTGTCATATATTAGAATTGAAATGCTCTTAATCATTAAAAAAAATATATCTAAGGAAATTTCATGGTTAGATAGGGTTAGGAAGACTTCAGTAAATCCAGTGAGCTTTTCTGTTAGGTACCATATTTTTAAAAATTATTTTAAATTATTACATATGTGTTAATAGATTTTTTAAAAAGGATAAAATTACAACTCTGGTACAAATATAAAATGAACACATGTGAAGTTTTTATTTAATGCATTAATTGATAAGGGAACATCTATAGATGTTATGTATTAGAACATCTGTAACCAATTGATTATAGATGTTATAACCAGTTCAACAGGCAACTTACAGTTAGAAGAGGAATGTTGAAATGAATTTATGAATGGATAAAAAATCAGTCATTGTCCATAGGGGATAGTTGCATTCCATCAGACACAATATGCATGTCTTTGGGCAGGAATTATTGTTATCAGTTTTCTACAAGTTAATTTCTATCTCTAAAAAGTTATAAAATAGCCCAAAGGCAAACAAAGGTGATCACTAGATATATGAATTAGCCAGGACACATCATAGCTTTAAAGTCTTCTATTTTGTTGAGACAGAGTCTCACTCTGTTGCCCAAGAATAGAGTGCCCTGGTGTCAGCCTAGCACATAGATACTTCAAACTCTTGGGCTTAAGCAATCCTCCTGCCTCAGCTTCCTGCATAGCTGGGACTATAGGCACCTGCCACAACATCTGGCTAGTTTTTCTATTTTTAGTAAGGATGTGTCTTATTTTGTTCAGGCTGGTCTTGAATTCCAGACCAAGCAATTCTCCTGCCTTGACCACCCAGAGTGCTTGGATTACAGAGACAAGCCATCATGACCAGTTCAGCCTTTCATAATTTTTTCTTGCTTATGTGAACCGATTCCCACAGTGATAACTGGCTTCATGGCTTTTTCCAGGAGGAAAAGATAAAAATGAGAGTTGGGGAGATTTGAAAAGAAGGACAATTTTAAAGGACAAGACCAGGAAACTGAGCGAGAGTAAGGCAAATTGTCTTTTTCTATCCCACATGGGGTAATGTTAAGAGCTTGGGCCCTAGAACCACAACACATGATTCAATTTCCACTTCTCCTACTTAACCACATGTGTTGCCTGTTGGTCAAGTTACTCAGTCTTTTGAAGCCTCAGTTTCTTTATCGATCAGTGGTGCCCAACCTGTGGCCCCTGGGCCACATATTGATTTCATGAGGACTTTTTCTGTTTATCTGTGGTGTCATACATCACAAAAAGTATTTGCAAGGCAAATACAAAGCATTTTTTGCTAATCAGCTTATTTAGTGTTTGTGTATTTAATGTATAGCTCAAGGCAACTTTTATTCTTCCAATGTGTGACAGAGAAAATAAAAAGGTTGATACCTCCAACTGGAATTATTAGTATTACCTAATTGATAAATTTATTGAGATGAAGTGACTTAAATAAAATGCTTAACATAACAACTGACTTGGCAAAGTGCCAAATAAATATTGCGATTAATATTTTTGTCAACATTATAATTGTGTTTTAAGTCAAATTGATATGCTCAAGTTAAACCACTTCAGGAGCATATAATAATATCAAATTAATTTTTAAAATTGCTTTATTGAGGCATATTTGACATACAATAAACTGGGTATATTTAAAGTGTACCACTAGATAAGTTTTGATGTAAACTGTGAAACCATCACCATAATGAAGATATTCATTGTCCACTAAAGTTCCCTAAGGACTCTTTATAATCTCTCCTTCCCACCCTTTTTGGTCTCTCATACCATCCCAGACAACTATTTATAAACTTTTGTCTCTATAGTTTGCATTTTCTAGAATGTTTATTAATGGATCATATAGGATGTATTATTTTTGTTTGGTTTCTTTCACTCAGCATAATTATTTCAAGAGTCATACATGCTATAGTGTGTATTAATAATTCATTACTTTTGGGGGTTTCCGTCTCTGCTTTGCTGAAAGACTTAGGTGGCTCCACCACAACCTCCACTGCACTGTGAACTGCACAAGAAGTAAAGAGAATGCTAGGTCACCCCAGTAGCCAGGAAACATAGAACCTCCAGAGTCAACCACCTCCTTACATTGACCACCACCTTCAGTTGATATAATTTTCATAGACTGGATGTATACAATATGTACTCAATGCAAGACTGACTTCTACATATTGACCACCTCTATAAGTGGTATCTTGACCACTTGGACCATGACACACAATATTGATTTACCCTCTATAACTTGACTAATTGATTCCACTCTACATCGGGAGTATAAGGTGCAGGCTTTGCCTCTTAGTTTTATTATTTTTTCTTTATAAGAAAAAAGGAACTTTTAAATAAGTTCTTTATTCATGTTTTATTATTACCATGTGTTGCTTTAGGCCTAACGTCCTATTGTTTATCACATGTTGGGGAAGATTGTTTCAATGTAAAAGACTGGTCTGTATATCCTACAATTACTGAAAAAAAATTTTTTTTAAGAGGGAGTCTCACTAAGTTGCCCTTAGTAGAGTGCTGTGGCATCACAGCTCACAGCAACCTCAAACTCTTGGGCTTAAGCGATTCTCTTGCCTCAGCCTCCCAAGTAGCTGGGACTACAGGCGCCCACCACAATGCCTGGCTATTTTTTGTTGTAGTCATTGTTGATTAGCTCGCCCAGGCCGGGTTCAAACCCACCAACTTCGGTGTATGAGGCTGGCACCATAACCACTGTTCTGTGGGCACCGAGCCAATTACTGAAAAATTTTGCAGTTAGTTGAGACATGATGGCCCAAAGGAAAGAACTCAAAGGGCTGACACTGAAAGAAAATGTTGAGCTTCTACATTTTCTAGAAAGTAGCAGCCAAAGAAAGTAGAATGTTGGCAAGACCACAGTTAGCAACATCCAAAAATGTAAACATAAGTACTTGGAGAGGTAAGGTAAGAGGAAGTGTGGCAAAGTGGAGACCTACAGTAGAAAAGGAGGAAAACTTGCCTTGATGAAGTCAGTGAAGCAGGTAGTTAATGCTGATGATCCAATAAGTTGCTAAAACATTTGCCCAGGAATTTAGGGTGGCAGATTTCCTAGTATGAAGTGATTGGCTTGAGAAATTTGAACTGAGACAAGATCTCCCAGAAAGTTTCGTGTGGCAAATCCAACGAAATTCCAGGAGAAGTCATGAAAAAGTCCATCAAAAAGTTCCTGGACTTTGCTAGAGGCTCCAAAGATGACATCATGTTTAGTGCTGACTAATACAAACTCTTTTTCAAGATGATGCCTGACAAAAGTTTTGTCACGAAGGGTGACAAATATAAGAGTGGGAAACTTCTTGAAGTGCACGAAGCAGCTGATGAAGTGGAAGAAGCAAGCAAGAATGACTGAGAGAAAGAAACAGGCAAGGATTGACTCTTTTCAGAAAGAATGATTAAACAATGAGAAAACAGTAAATATATTGATTTGGTATGATACTGTGTGATTTTACTATGGTTTGGTTATGTATGCTTTTGTATGATATTCTCTAATAAAAATTATACAAGAAAGTGAAAAAAATAGTTTATTACTTTTTATTGCGAGGTAGCATTTCATTGTGTGTATATATATATGTATGTTACAAGATTTATCCATCCAGCTGTTAATGGACATTTGGATTGCGTCCCATTTTGAGCTGGTACAAATCAATCTGTCATACACATTCATGCACAAGCATTTGTTATAAATCCATTACTTTCATTTGTGTAAATACCTAAGTATGGAATGGCCTAATCATAAGCATATACTACTAATACGTAGCACATACTGCTTAGGATGTTCTATGCACTTACTTAATTTAAAAGACAGCCAAAAAAAATCAACAATCAGGATATAAATTTACCCCATATGAAATCAATTTTATGACATAATACAACAAGGACTTTAAAATAAGTTTGTTGTTTCAAAGGAAAAAAATGACAGAATGATAGTCATTATCATGAACAGAATGGCATGAAACAAAATGTGCTTTAAATATATAAATGTGAGAAAAAGAACCAGCAATATCACAATTGAAAGACTATACTTGCAATACAAAATACAAAAGTTGAATGAACTCTAGCTAGGCATGGTAAATTGTTGAGAATTACCACGCATTCTTTGCATCTCCTTCTATCAAAAGGTGGAGACCACTTTTCTATTTCTTAAATCTGGGCCAGGTCATATGGTTTGCCTTAGCCAATGTTGCCAGTAAAGGTGATGGAAGTGGTCACTTCAAAAATACACCACAAGTATTGGGTCTTTTACATTCTTGTTATTAGGAACACTTATATCATCATGAAAAAGAGCCTGGGTTGACCTGCTGGGCACTGAGAGGTCATACATTCAGCCATATAAGCCATCACAACAGAGAAAGAAAGAATTCATGTACAATGATAGTCTGAATACAAAACATGGAAGAAACAAACAAGATTAAAATATAAAAAGGCAATTCAGACATAGGAAGATAGAGCTTTAGAATCTAATGTACTCCTAACAGAAGGTTCAGAGCAGGGGTCCTCAAACTATGGCCCGTGGGCCACATGCGGCAGTGTGAATTGTATTTGTTCCCGTTTTGTTTTTTATTTCAAAACAAGATATGTGCAGTGTGCATAGGAATTTGTTCATAGTTTTTTTTTTTTTTAAACTATAGTCTGGCCCTCCAACAGTCTGAGGGACAGTGAATTGGCCCCCTGTTTAAAAAGTTTGAGGACGACTGGTCCAGAGGAAGAGAATGGAGGGAATAGTGGAGAAGCAATATTTGAAGCAACGATAATTTGGAATTTTCCAAAACCAAACAAAGTTATGAATAGTTTTAGCTTCAAAACTATTAAGGGACATTTTATGGGTTTAATAATATAATCATTGCATAAACTAAACTTTATTATTATTATAAGCTATTCGCATATTGACCTAAAAATGTGATTTCTCTTCTTATCAAATGGGAAGAAGACAGTTTCTGTTTTTCAAATCAACTTTTTAAAGATTTGACAAATGATGAGGGTGGTGGTGAGAAAGCCTCCCTGTGGCGAGCGTCAGCATCTTGAACACCTTATGTTTTTGTCTATCTTACCTTTCTTTTAGGAATTAACCTTACCACAAACCACAAGGTTTTGATGGTCTCTATATCACAAATCCTCAATCACTGCTCCAGCATCACGGGGAAGAGCATATGAACCAAGATACTCCAGTTTTTTCTCTATCGGGAATTTTTAACTTCATATAAACTTATTATAAAATGCCATATATTCTTGCAGTGCACATTGATAGCATATACTTCTTTCTTTTTTTATATTTATAAAAAAGATATATTTAAAAAAGTATATTTTTATTTTTTGTATTAATTTTTTTATTATATATCACAACTGTGTACATTAATGCACTTATGGAGTACAATGTGCTGATTTTATATACAATTTGGAATGATTACATCAAACTGGTTACCATAGCCTTCACCTCATTTACTTAATTGTTGTGTTAAGACATTTATACTCTACTCTTAAGAGCGGTTTTTTTTTTTTTTTTTTTTTTTTTTGAGACAGAGTCTTACTATGTCACCCTTGGTAGAGTGCTGTGGTGTCACAGCTCACAGGAGCCTCAAACTCTTGGGCTTAAGAGATTCTCTTGCCTCAGCCTCCCAAGTAGCTGGGACTACAGGTGCCTGCCACCACACCCAGCTAGTTTTTGTTGCAGTTGTTATTATTGTTTAGCTGGCCCAGGCTGGGTTCAAACCCGCCAGCCTCAGTGTATGTGGCTGGCGCCATAACCACTGTGCATGGGCGCTGAGCTCTCTTAATAGATTTGACATGTACCCTTGCAATAAAGAAGAGGTGCACATACATACTCAGTCTACTATTTTGAACTAATCTTTCTTATGTATTCTTTTTCTGCTTAAGTTATCCAGTTTGCAGAACAATAGAAGATAGTTACCATGATATAGATTAGATCTATGGAACTTCCCTGCCTTATGACTGAAAGTTTGTACCCTTTGATCAAAATCTCCTCCTTTCCCCAACCTCTTACCCCCTGGCAATCTTTCTAGTCACTGTTTCTATGGGTTTAAATTCCTTACATGTCACACATAAGTGACATGCAATGTTTGTCTTTCCAGGTCTGGCTTATTGCACTTAGCATAATGTCTAAATAGTAGGAATTCTTTCTTTTAAAGTCCGAATAATATACAGCAGTATATTTGAAATTTGCTGAAAGAGTGGATCATATGTGTTCTCATCACATACACACAAACAGTTAGGATGATGTGAGATGATGGATATGTTATTAAGCTTGACTGTGGTAATCATTTCCCAGAGTACACACATACACATGTCAAAACATCATGCTGTACACCGTAAATATATGCACCTAATTTTTATTTTTCAACTATGCCTCACTAAAGCTATAAGGAAAAACTACCATCAGATAAAAGGCAGCAAATTCAGTATCAGGCAAAAGGTTGCTAGAGAGAGTTTATTAACAGCATTGAAGAATGACAAACGAGAGTCTGATAGTAAGGAAGAAAGCTGAGAAATTAAAAAAGGAGACGTGACTTGTCAAAACATACATCAGTGGGAAGCTAATGTAGGATAACGTATACATGCTTCAGCCGACTCTGAGGGCATCAATGTAAGTTGAGTAAAGAGATAATTGTGTAGATCTTTAAGGCTTTTTAGATGAGCATATTATAATTGAGTGGCTCATCATGGCATTTAAAACTATGTGGCTCATTGAGTAGGGCGCTGGCCCCATATACTGAAGGTGGCGGGTTCAAACCCAGCCTCGGCCGAACTGCAAAACAGAAAAATAGCTGGGCATTGTGGCAGGCACCTATAGTCCCAGCTACTCAGGAGGCTGAGGCAAGAGAATCGCCTAAGTCCAGGAGTTGGAGGTTGCTGTGAGCTGTGTGACACCACGGCACTCTACCGAGGGTGATAAAGGGAGACTCTGTCTCTACAAAAAAAAATATAGGTATATATATTATTTTTGTTATCTGTACTCAATAAAGCAGTAAAGTGACAAGTGTGCCTAAACATTTATACATCAAAACAAAACTATTGTTGCTTAAAGTAATAAACATCAACATGTACAATTTATTCCACAAGAATCTGAGATTTTATTCTATTACCTAAATTCTGATGGTTTAGAGGTTTATCAATAATTTTCATTTGTTTTTCTTTGTCATTCTCATGTTTTAATAAAAATACTTTGGAGTTCCATGCTGATAAATATAAAATGCTTTTATTTTATTAATATAATATATGATGTTTTACATTTTATCTAAGGGAAATTTTCTTTTCTCTGTAATTCAAAGTGGTTCTATTAAGTACTTTTCAAAATGGAACTGTTTGTCCTGGTAGGATTTTTTTATTTTTTTTATTGTTGGGGGTTCATTGAGGGTACAAGAAACCATGTTACACTAGTTGCATTTGTTGGGTAAAGTCCCTCTTACAATCGAGTTTTGCCCCCAAAAGGTGTGGCACACACCAAGGCCCCAAGACCCCACCCTCTTCAGGTGATTCTGATGCACCTTTAGTTTTAGGACTACTGCTTTAGAGCAACAGCTTCCAACTCTGATCTACCCCTGCCCCTAAACTTTTTTTTTTTTTTTTTTTTGAGACAGAGCCTCAAGCTGTCACCCTGGATAGAGTGCCATGGCATCACAGCTCACAGCAACCTCCAATTCCTGGGCTCAAGCGAGTCTCCTGCCTCCGCCTCCCAAGTAGCTGGGACTACA
>CAUYRH010011404.1:0-24042 GCA_963574655.1 Perodicticus potto | reverse complement strand
TCTTGGTCACCTATAACCTGCCATTTATCTATGGGGTCACACATCCCCATTCTTTAATTTTATTTTATTTTTTTTTTTTTTTTTTTTTTTTTTTGAGACAGAGCCTCAAGCTGTCACCCTGGATAGAGTGCTGTTACATCACAGCTCACAGCAATCTCCAATTCCTGGGCTCAAGCGAGTCTCCTGCCTCTGCCTCCCAAGTAGCTGGGACTATAGGCGCCCGCCACAATGCCCGCCATCATTGTTGTTGGCAGACGCGGGCTGGATTCGAACCCGCCACCGTAGGTGTACATGGTTGGTGCCTTAGCCGCTTGAGCCACAGGTGCCGAGCCCCTTCTTTACTTTTAAACTGCCTTTTGACTAATCTCAAACTACTAAGCTCTACTCTGACCTTAAACCAAAAACGTCTCATTTTTTTCTGTAATATTGCTTGGCCTACGTACAAGCCTGACAGTGGCTTGCAGTGGCCTCAACATGGCACCTTCAATCATTTTTTTTTTTTTTGAGACAGAGCCTCAAGCTGTCACCCTGGATAGAGTGCTGTGGCATCACAGCTCAGAGCAACCTCCAATTCCTGGGCTCAAGCGAATCTCTTGCCTCCGCCTCTCAAGTAGCTGGGACTATAGGCGCCCCCTACAACGCCCGGCCATTTTTTGGTTGCAGCTGTCATTGTGGTTTGGCAGGCCCGGGCTGGATTCGAACCTGCCAGCTCAGGTGTACGTGGCTGGCACCTTAGCCACTTGAGGCACAGGCACCGAGCCAGATTCAGAGAGTTTAAGTAAACCACTCAAGTTCCTACCGCAAGGAGGTAGAGATTAGACCAGATCTCCTAACAACCACTCTTTTTTTCCATTTGCTGTTATTATTATCCAGGTCACCAAACCCTTCTAGAAAATCCACACTCACACTCACGCAACATTGCCAATGCCCTGCCTCACTGTAAGAAAATTAAAAGGTCTCTAATGACTAATGTGAAAAAATGTCCCAGGGAAGGTTTCCTGTGTGGAAATTCCATATCCTTTCTACCCCACAGCTGTGGCTTAATGATTAGGGTTTTTGACAGGTAAAAGCAGGGCTCCTTCCCACTCCAACATCTGTGTGTGACTCTGTGATGGCTCAGGTGCCTTCTGCTCAGGGCAGGGTCTGATAGCCTTGGTGAATCTACCTTCCAAGTTAGCCTACTGTCTCATTCATACCTTCAACTCTGTCAACTCAGATCCCTGGAAAACAGGGCTTCCACCTCCACCTCTATCTGTCCAGCTGCAAAGCACATACCCAGGAATATATTCCTGCCTCCAGAGTCCTGAACTCTTGCCTCCACCCCATCCCTTTGGGGCAAGACAACCTGGAAGGGAGTGCCAAAGTCCCTGTTTGGTTACAGAGGGGTCTTAGTGACCATCTCTCTGCTGCCACTCCTGGAGTGTCCTTTCTAGCAAAAGCAAATCAGAGGGTCCCTGTGACAGTGACTCCCCCCAAAACGGCACCCTCCTCCATCACTCCAATAATGCCTCGGCAGCCCACCCTCTGGGCTCACATTCCTCCCACTGACATTCATCCCCTATCTTCAGGAAGCCTGCATCCATTTCAGAGGGAAAGGAAGGAGGAAACAGATGGCTCCCCCTTCACCCCAGAGTGACACATACTCCCCTTGCTTTTAACCATTTCCTGGCTTTAATTGCGTGTCTACTCCATCCTACTCTTGCTGTTTTGCAATTCTCTGCTGACTCTGTTCTTTCAAAATCACTTATTTGGCGCCCTTTATATACTAGACACTGGGCTAAGCACTACAGGGAGCTAGGTTTGTACCCTTGGAGGGTTTTCCTTTCACTTGGCAGATGGAAAAAGAACCTACAGTGACAATCAGGGAGATAAGTGCTTTGATAAGAGAAGGAGGCCAGTTCTGGGGAGAGCAGAGCAGACAGGAAAGAACCAGTCCTGTTTGGGGAGCATAAACTGGAGAAGCCACAGCAGAGAATTCCTGAGAAGTCAGATCATGAAGATGGATTAGGGTCCCAATCCCTGGATGTTCCAATATTATTCCTAAAACCATGAGGAGTCCTTTCAGCTTTTTAGTGGCAATGATATGATACTGAATTTTATTAATAGAAAGAATCCCCTGTAGCCTTGAGGAACAGGGTGAAGGATAAAGGAGTCAGGGAGGCTGAGAAAACGCTTGTATTCTTCATTTTATTCTTTTTTAATCCATTTGGATTTTTAAACCATGTCCTTGAATTTTTTTAATCTTGAAAATAGTTATTATCTATAAAGTAGTATTAGTGGCTACAATATCTTATTCTTTATACTCTTCATGTTATATATTTTAAAAGGAAACATAATAAATAATTTTTTCCTTCTTTCTTTTTTTTTGAGACAGAGCCTCAAGCTGTCACCCTGGATAGAGTGCTGTGGCATCACGGCTCACAGCAACCTCCAATTCCTGGGCTCAAGTGAGTCTCCTGCCTCCGCCTCCCAAGCAGCTAGAGCTACAGGCGCATGGCACAACGCCTGGCTATTTTTTGGTTGCAGCCGTTATTGTTGTCTGGCGGGTCCGGGCTGGATTCGAACCCGCCAGCTCAGGTGTACGTGACTGGCGCCTTAATCCGTTGAGCCACAGGCGCCGAGCCTCTTTTTTCTTTTTTTGAGAGAGGGTCTCACTATGTTGCCCAGGCTGGAATGCAGTGGCTGCTCTCAGGTGCAGTCATAGCCTTGAACTCCTGACCGCCAATGATCCTGTCTGGTAGTTGGAATTACAGGTGGGCACTACCCTTAATTTTGCTTTTAAAAGTCTAGAAACAAATGTAGTGATCAGAATGGACAGATGTCTTTTGCCCTTCCTTTATTGACTTTTTGCTACTTGACCCTGGCCTTAAACTGTGTGCAGGTAAAAGGCTATTATTTTGCATTTGGGCTATAGAAGTTAACAGACTTGGCCACCCAGGTTCTGTTTAGACCTCTGTCCAATGAGGATGCCCAAATCTATAGTTTCTCCAACTGGATGTTGCCTGGCCGAACTGCTAACGGTGCCAGGACCCTTTGGTTTGAGAAGTGCTGCTCTAACACAGCAGGCTAGCTGTGTGGTGATCATTAACATCACTGTGTCTCCACAGCAGCTTTTTCTTCTTCCCTCTTTTCTGACTACAACAATCTGAACTCTGGCACTAGAGAAATTCTATCCATCTTACGTGGGGAAAAACCATTTCCTGCTTCTATACAAGTCACTGGACAATTTCTCCACAGTTTTATGGTTGCTGAAAACTTCGTATAGGATGGAGACAAATGGGGAATAAGTACCAGCTCATCATTCATTTAAAAATACAAAAAAGGCTCAGCGCCTGTGGCTCAACGGGCTAAGGCGCCAGCCACATACACCTGAGCTGGCGGGTTCGAATCCAGCCCGGGCCCACCAAACAACAATGACAGCTGCCACCAAAAAATGGCTGGGCGTTGTGGCAGGCGCCGGTATCCCAGCTACTTGGGAGGCAGAGGCAGGAGACTGGCTTGAGCCCAGGAATTGGAGGTTGCTGTGAGCTGTGATGTCACAGCACTCTATCCAAAGTGACGGCTTGAAGCTCTGCCTCAAAAAAAAAAAAACAAAGAAAAGAAAACAAATACTTTATAAAATAAAAAGGAGATAAAAAAAATAAAAAATAACTTGGGAGGCTGAGACAAGAGAATCGCCTAAGCCCAGGAGCTGGAGGTTGCTGTGAGCTGTGAAGCGATGGCACTCTACCAAGGGCGACAAAGTGAGACTCTGTCTCTAAAATAAATAAATAAATAAATAAATAATAAAAAGGAGATAAATCACCTAACTAAGCGCAAACACAGACAAGCTAAGACAACCCAAAGAGTCCTCAGTTCATGACTAATTGCCCTCTCTAAAGTTTCGGGAATGCATTTAGAACCAAATAACTGAAATGTTTTACATATTCACTGGATCTGTTACATGCACCAAACTCCAGATAGATTAATCATAAATCTACCCGTTCCCTCCCCAACAAAAAAAAATAAATAAAAAAGCACCTTAACTCCCCATCCACAGCAAGGAAAGTTCCCAAAATTCTTACCAGGCTCAACCTAAAACTGAAACTACAGCTGCCTTATCTCCATGTTTCATCTGTTTTCTACTCGGCTTGAGTTTCAGGCTGGCTTCTCCAGGACAGCAGCGGGGGTTTAGTGATACATTTTAATACTGGGCTGGGAACTCATATATGAGGGAGTTATATTTGCAGACTTATAAAAATGACTCCTGAGTCCAACAACACTGCCCAAGGGGGAGGATGTTTTTAAAAACCAACATTAGGGTAGCACCTGTGGCTCAAAGGAGTAGGGGACCGGCCCCATATGCCAGAGGTGGTGGGTTCAAACCCAGCCCCAGCCAAAAACTGCAAAAACAAAAAAACACATTAGGCTCCGCGCCTGTAGCTCAAGCGGCTAAGGTACCAACCACTTACACTGGAGGTGGCGGGTTCAAATCCAGCCCGAGCCCACCAAACAACCATGACAACTACAACCAAAAAATAGCCGGGCATTGTGGCGGGTGCCTGTAATCCCAGCTACTTGGGAGGCAGAGGCAGGAGAATTGCTTAAGCCCAAGAGTTGGAGGTTGCTGCGAGGCTGTGATGCCACTGCACTCTACCCAGGGCAATAGCTTCAGACTCTGTCTCAAAATAAATAAATACATAAAAACCAATATTGATTGTTTAAAAACAAACATTGGCTGAGAGAGTGTTGCCATCATGGGAGTCAATACTTGCCACAGGCTCGACTCCTGTGGCTCAACGGGCTAAGGCGCCAGCCACGTACACCTGAGCTAGTGGGTTCGAATCCAGCCTGGGCCGCCAAACAACAATGACGGCTGCAACTAAAAAATGGCCGGGCATTGTGGCGGGCACCTGTAGTCCCAGCTACTTGGGAGGCGGAGGCAGGAGACTCCCTTAAGCCCAGGAATTGGAAGTTGCTGTGAGCTGTGATGCCACAGCACTCTATCCAGGGTGACAGCTTGAGGCTCTGTCTCAAAAAAAAAAAAATACTTGCCACAACAAGGACCAAAAGGTTCATTGCAAGGAGCCCAAGAGCAAGGACATTTACCTAAGACTGTTGGTCAAGTTGTACAGGTTTCTGGCCAGACAAACCAACTCTACCTTCAACCAGGTTGTGCTAAAGAAGTTGTTTATGAGTCGCACCAGTCGGCCACCACTGTCTCTTTCCCAGAGGATCTGGCAGAAGATGAAACTTCCTGGCCAGGAAAACAAAACAGCTGTGGTTGTGGGAACCATACAGATGATGTGCGGGTTCAAGAAGTGCCCAAACTGAAGGTGTGTGCTTTGCGCGTGAGCAGCCAGCCCCGCACCCATATCCCCAAGGCTGGGGGCAAGATCCTCACCTTCGACCAGCTGGCCCTGGACTCCCCCAAGGGCCGTGGCACCGTCCTGCTTTCCTGTCCTCGCAAGGGCCGGGAGGTGTACAGCATTTTGGCAAGACCCCAGGAACCCCACACAGCCATACCAAACCATATGTCCATTCTAAGGGCTGGAAGTTCAAGCGTGCCAGAGGCCAACGGGCCAGCCAAGGCTATAAAAACTAACCCTGGCACCGACTGTTTTATTAAAAAGATTTTGGGCAGCGCCCGTGGCTCAGTGAGTAGGGCGCCAATCCCATATACCAAAGGTGGCTGGTTCGAACCCAGCCCAGGCCAAACTGACACACAAAAAATAGCCGGGCATTATAGCAGACACCTGTAGTCCCAGTTACATGGAAGGCTGAGGCAAGAGAATCGTCTAAGCCCAGGAGGTGGAGGTTGCTATGAACTGTGACACCACGGCACTCTACCGAGGGCGACAGGGTGAGACTCTCTCAAAAGCAAAACAAAAAATAAAATAAAATAAAAAGATTTTGGATGCAAAAAAAATAAAAATAAAAACAAACATTGGGCTCGGCACCTGTGGCTCAACGGTCTAGAGCGCCAGCCACGTACACCTGAGCTGGCGGGTTCGAATCCAGCCCGGGCCCGCCAAACAACAATGATGGCTGCGGCCAAGGAATGGCCGGGCGTTGTGGCGGGAGCCTTTGGTTCCAGCTACTTGGGAGGCGGAGGCGGAGGACTCACTTGAGCCCAAGGAATTGGAGGTTGCTCTGAGCTGTGATGCCACGGCACTCTGTCCAGGGTGACAGCTTGAGGTTCTGTCTCAAAAAAAAAAAAACAAAAAAAACAAACATTGACTCCTCCAGCTCTCCTCAGATCTCTTGATCCCAAATCTCTGGGAGAGAAGGCCCCTCAAAGTCTGCATTTTTATGCTTTCTGGGAGAGCCGCACTCTAGCCCAGGTTTGGGAACCTACTCTGGTCCAGCTAGTCCCTGTAGGGAAGCCAGGGACCACCAGTTCAAGCATAAGATGGACTTATTTCAAAATTAGGATTTGAGGGGTTGGGAGGGGTGGGAGGGCGTGGTGGCTCATGTAAGACAAAGACAGATGGATTGCTTGAGGTCAGGAGAGCCTATATCTACTAAAAATAGAAAAACTAGCTGGTCATTGTGATGGGCACCTGTAGTTCCAACTACTGGGAAAGCGGAGGCAAGAGGATTGTTTGAGCCCAAGAGTTTGAGGTTGATGTGAGCTATGATGTCACAACACTCTACCCAGGGCAACTCTGCCTCAAAAAAAAAAGAAGGAAAATGTGGATTTCAGCTCAGCGCCTGTAGCTCAGTGGTTAGCACACCGGCCACATATACCCAGGCTGTCGGGTTCAAACCCAGCCCCGGCCTGCTAAACAATACTGACAACTACAACAAAAAAATAAGCCCAAGAGTTTGCGGTTGCTGTGACACCACGACATCCTACCTAGGGTGACATAGTGACACTGTATCTCAAAAAAAAAAAGTGAATTCCTGGACACTGCCCCCGATTTATACATCAGAATCTCTAGGGTGCTGTCTGCCTTTTTACTTAGTTATACAGGTGATTTTCAAGCACTTTTAAGAGTTGCCCTCTACTGCAGGGTTAAAATGTTAGACAGGCTGCAAACAATTGCTGATTGATTAATCTGCATTTCAAATGGCAGAGCCATTCTGTGTGACCACATTCCGAGGAGCCTGAGGAAGGGGTAGGGCTTCCTCGCCGCCCCAGCGAGGTTTTATTTCCTTCCCCTCCTTCCAGATCCCGCACCCTTCTTCCAGTTCTTTTACCTTCTCAGCCACTTCCTCAACTGCCTAAACACCTCTGCAATGTTGGTAGTTCCTCTCTCTAAACTTTGATCTCTTCCCCAGGAAAATGGGAATGATTGGCCTGGTGTGGTGGTTTACAGCTGTAATCCCAGCACTCCGGTAGGCCCCGGCATGTGGATAGCTTGAGCTGACAAGTTCGAGACCAGCCTGAGCAAGATCAAGACCTCCATCTCTACTAAAAGTGAAAACCTGGGTGGCGCCTATGGCTCAGTGAGCAGGGCGCCGGCCCCATATACCAAGAGTGGCGGGTTCAAACCTGGCCCCGGTCAAACTGCAACAAAAAAAATAGCTGGGCGATGTGGCGGGTGCCTGTAGTCGCAGCTACTCGGGAGGCTGAGTGAAGAGAGTCACCTAAGCCCAAGAGTGGGAGGATGCTGTGAGCTGTAATGCCACGGCACTCTACTGAGGGTGACAAAGTGAGACTCTGTCTCTTAAAAAAAAAAAAAAAAAAGAAAGAAAGAAAGAAAAACTGAGGCCAGAGGATTGCTTGAGCCCCAAGAGTTTGAGATTACTTTCAGAGTCTGTCTCAAAAAGAAAAAAAAAAGAAAGTGGGAATGATGCAATAACGGAATGTGAGCTGCACCTCACACCCCCAGACTCCCCACCCATCATCCCAGCTGGACTCAGACATATCCCCCCGCAGCAGGACCACCAAGCAATGCCCCATCTTCCATTGCTCTGTGATTCTATTTACCATCCCTTCCTTCCCTTTCCTTCCCCGTTATTATAATGTAAACGCCACACAGCAGGGAACATTTTCACCTGTTATCAGCACTCAGGGGCCCTGTTTGAAAGCCCAACACAAGGAGAGTCAGTTGAAGTTGTGGGATCAGTGTCTGGCTGGTGCTAAATACTCAAAATAAAAAAGCAGAGAAATTGAACGCTTTAAATGAAGCTGCTTTTTACAATTGATTAGGAAGCAAACAGAGGGAAAGAGAGGAATAAAACTTTTTCATTAACTTCAGATAAACGGGCTCGGCGCCTGTGGCTCAACGGGCTAAGGCGCCAGCCACATACACCTGAGCTGGCAGGTTTGAATCCAGCCCCGGCCTGCCAAACAACAATGACGGCTGCAACCAAAAAAAAAAAAAATGGCCAGGCGTTGTGGCGGGCGCCTGTGGTCCCAGCTAATTGGGAGGCAGAGGCAAGAGACACGCTTGAGCCCAGGAATTGGAGGTTGCTGTGAGCTGTGATGCCACCGCACTCTATCCAGGGTGACAGCTTGAGGCTCTGTCTCCAAAAAAAAAAAAATAATAATAATTTCAGATAAACAGGGGGTGGGTACAAACAGTTAGATTCTATAGTTTGCATTTGTAAGGTTGAAGTCCCATTTGTAGGCGTGTCCCATACCCAAGTAGTGTGTCAAATACCCAATGCAATGTATCTGCTGGGCCCTGCCCCCCCTCCTAAAAAAACTTCATTTAAAGTTCCATTACTGTTTAAAAAGATAGCCAGGGAGATCGCATCTAAGCTCAACTCATCTAAAATGTTCTGTTTTTTTAAAACAAGGAAGAACAAAACCAGATTGAAAAAATAGACAAGTTTTGGGAGTCTGGCTTCCTCCTCTGCATTACAAAGCACTCCTTCAAGAGTCCCCAGCAGACTGCAATGAGCCACCCCCACCGCAGGGACCTGCAGCCTAATTTTCCCTCAGCAAAAAGCCCCTCATCAAACTACTTCTCGAGTGCCAACTCATGCCAGGCACCATGCCTGATGCTACAAGGCTGGACCACACTGACTTCTCTGCGCAGCGGGCGTGCTGCAGCCCAGCCCTCCCTCTCCGCTGGAGGAGGACAGGCTGCCCCAGTTCCCCAGGTTTTCCTAGCTAGCTAGCCTCAGGGCTGCCAGAACCCCACCCAGCCAGCCACCTTACAGTCCCTGGGAAGCCCAGTTAGGCCCTGTCAGGCTGAGAGGCCATGCAGGAAGGGCTGAGATCGCGATTCCTCACAGCAGTCCATTCTCACCGAGTAGTGACTCCATGGCTTGGAAGCTCAGCTTCATCCCAGCTGAGTCACCATCTGCACACAGCCTTTGTCATATTCGCAGCCCCCAGAACCTGCATGGGAGGTCTCGTTCCACCGGCCTACGCTTAGGTCATCCCCTTCTCAGCTCCCCACCTTCTAGCCTTCCCCAATTCCCACACATTCAACACCCGGGGCCTGTCTCCCCCTCTGCTATGACCCCCATGTGAAGCTAGGCCAGCTGTACCAGCCCACACAGGTCTTACCCCACCTGGATTCTGAACCGTCCCATTGTCTAATAACTTGGCAACTCAGCATTTCCACCACCCCTGGATCGGTCTCCAAAGCCCTGGGGACAGGGGAAGGTTTGTGACTCACACAGAGCACATAGCAGACACTCAAACACCAGGCAGAGGAGAACTCAGTCAGCTTTGGGGTGTTTGGGGTGGTCTATGATAGTAAAAGCACCTCCCCCAGGTTAGAGAGAATGAGTGGGGGAAAAGTTCCGTGAGCAAAGTTTTCCAGGGCATAATATCGTAAGGGAGGAGCAGGAGACAGATATATTTTACACAACAATTCATACTTCCATTTACAGAAAACTCCAATTAAAAAAACCCACAAATATGGGCACACATGTTCTGTAAATGCATACAAAAATGTCTGAGAGTGGCTCGGCGCCTGTGGCTCAATGGGCTAAGGCGCCAGCCACGTACACCTGAGCTGGTGGGTTCGAATCCAGCCCGGGCCACCAAACAACAATGACGGCTGCAACTAAAAATGGCCGGCGTTGTGGCGGGTGGCTGTAGTCCCAGCTACTTGGGAGGCTGAGGCAGGAGACTCGCTTGAGCCCAGGAATTGGAGGTTGCTATGACCTGTGATGTCACAGCACTCTATCCAGGGTGACAGCGTGAGGCTCTGTCTCAAAAAAAATCATTATTCAGGGCGAGGTGGCTCACGCCTATAATCCCAGCACTTGGGAGGCCAAGGTGGGTGGATTGCCTGAGCCAAAGCGAGAGACCTTGTCTCTAAAAATAGCCAGGTGTTGTGGCAGGCGCCTATAGTCCCAGCTAGTCAGGAGGCTGAGGCAAGAGAATCACTTGAGCCCAGGAGTTGAAGGTTGCTGTGAGCTGCGATGCCATGGGTAACAGGTTGAGGCTCTGTCTCAAAAAAAAAAAAACTAAAATAAAAGTAAAAAATAAAAAATAAAAATAGTCAGGCATTGTGGTGGGCCTGTAGTCCCAGATACTCAGAAGGCTGAAGCAAGAGAATCGCTTGAGCCCAAGAGTCTGAGGCTGCTGTGAGCTATGATCTGCAGCACTCTACTGAGGGTGACAAAGTGAGACTCTGTCTCAAAAAAAAAAAATACATAAAATAGAATAAAATAAAATCATTATTCAGATTTACTCGCAGAACGAATTGCAAACATAGCTGAAGTAGAAAATAGTATAACGAGTCCCACATACTGGGCGTTGTCTTATTTCATGTACACCCAATCTCCTTACCTACTCCAGACTCCTATCTTTCCATCTGTAAACATGTCAGAGTGTTTATCTGATGGATCAACCACCCCCTTTATGAACATAACCCTAGTCACTGCTATTATGACTTTTTTTTTTTTTGAGACAGCCTCAAGCTGTCACCCTGGGTAGAGTGCTGTGACATCACAGCTCACAGCAACCTCCAACTCCTGGGCTCAAGAGATTCTCCTGCCTCTGCCTCCCAAGTAGCTGGGACTACTGGTGCCCGCTACAATGCCTGGCCATTTTTTTATTTTTTTGGTTGCAGCCATCATTGTTGTTTGGCGGGCCAGGGCTGGATTCGAACCTGCCAGCTCAGGTGTATGTGTCTGGCATCTTAGCAGCTTGAGCTACAGGCGCCAAGCTCCATTATGACATTTTTAAAAAACAAAATACTTTCCTTAACACCTGTAATCCCAGCACTCTGAGAGGCTGAGGAGGGTGGATTGCCCTGAGTTCACAGGTTCAAGACCAGCCTGAGCCAGTGCAAGACACACATACACACACACACACCCCCTACCTTTTAAAATAGCCAGGTGTTGGCTCAGCACCTGTAGCTCAAGCGGCTAAGGTGCCAGCCACATACACCACAGCTGGCAGGTTCGAATCCAGCCTGGGCCCGCCAAACAACAATGACAACTACAACGAGAAAATGGCAACACCTTGAGGCTCTGTCTCAAAAAAAAAAAAAAATTAAATTAAATAAATAAAAAATAAAAAGAGCCAGGTGTTATGATGAGCGCCTATAGTCCCAGCTACTTGGGAGGCTGAGGCAAAAGGATCACTTGAACCCAAGAGTTAGAGGTTGCTGTGAGCTATGATGCTTGGGCACTCTGCCAAGGGTGACAAAAGTGAGACTCTTTCTCAAACAAAAAAAAAAAAAAAAAAGAAACTTTCCTTCAAATCCCTTCTATGGCATTCATAGAGTTAATAGGTTTATCCTCTTCCCCACTTCCCATTCCCACTCTCAAAGTGATTAAGAAAAATCCTTAGGTAGTAGTTTGGAAAAGAAAAAAATAATAATTAAAAGGAGCCCATAGGGTATGGGCCTATAGTGCCAGCTACTCTCCCAGGATGAGGTGGGAAGATCACTTGAGCTCCCCAGAAGGCCAGGCTGGACAGCACAAAACAACTCCCCCGACCCCAAAGGAGCCAGTGAAACTCCAAAAGAGCTACTTGCACACACTGTCCCCTGCCTCTCAGCCCCTGTTCAGCCACTCAGACTTTATTTTATTTTTTATTTATTTATTTTTTGTAGAGACAGAGTCTCACTTTATCACCCTCGGTAGAGTGCTGTGGCATCACACAGCTCACAGCAACCTTCAGCTCCTGGGCTTAGACGATTCTCTTGCCTCAGCCTCCTGAGTAGCTGGAACTACAGGCACCCGCTACAACGCCCAGCTATTTTTTTGTTGCAGTTTGGCCAGAGCTGGGTTTGAACCTCCCACCCTCAGTATATGGGGCTGGCGCCCTACCCACTGAGCCACAGGCACCACCCAGCCACTCAAGATTTTAAATAGAGACCAAGAAGGCCAGTAACACCCCCTTTATTCCGGGATTTCAAAAGAGGTGGCAGGACCCTGAAGCTCCATTTACCCAAAAGCCTAGAACTGCTTAAGGACTTTGGGGCTACATGGGTGGACCTTGAGGTGAGGTTCCTTTCTAGGTCCAAGTGATGGATCTACAAGGTAGATATACTCAGAAATGGAGGTGCTTGAGACAAGAGAATCACCTAAGCCCAAGAGCTGGAGGTTGTTGTGAGCTGTGACGCCACAGCTTTCTACAGAGGATGACAAAGTAAGACTCTGTCTCTTTAAAAAAAAAAAAAAAAAAAAGGGCGGCACCTGTGGCTCATCGAGTAGGGCACTAGCCCCATATACCGAAGGTGGCGGGTTCAAACCCGGCCTCGGCCAAACTGCAAAACAGACAAATAGCCAGGCATTGTGGCGGGTGCCTGTAGTCCCAGCTACTCGGGAGGCTGAGGCAAGAGAATCACCTAAGCCCAGGAGTTGGAGGTTGCTGTGAGCTGCATGACGCCATGGCACCCTACCAAGGGCGATAAAGTGAGACTCTGTCTCTACAAAAAAAAAAAAAAAAAATAGAGCTGCTGGGCACAGGAAGAAGTACAAGGTGGCCAGACTGGGACACACCCCTTTTCCATCTGAGCTCCATTAACTGCTGGACCCTAAGTTAATAGCCTCCAGAAGCTTCTGTTTATTAACGGAAAATGGAATTGTCCTAGTACCTACCTCTAAAGTTGGTATAAGGATTAAAGATCTTTCGTTTACGAACAATTGAATATTCAGTCAATGAACATGCAATGACATTATGGTTATTGTTTAACAACAATATCATTATTCCAGTTGTGATGCCTACCTACCAGCTGTGCAACTCTGACTTCATTACCTAAACTCACTGTACCTGGAAATTCATGTACAAACTAAGAAATAAAATAATTCTCCTTTTTACAGATGAGGGAACTGAGGCCCAAGATTACAGGGTAAGTAAGGGTCCAGTTGGGATAGGAAACCAGACAATCTTCCTTGCATTCTGCCCCCGCCCCAGTTCATCCCCATACTCTGAAGAAGACTCAGGGAGACTCACTCTTTTTTTTCATAGGCTAAAAGAAATATAAATGCCAAGGAGTCAAATCTCTGTCAAGACCAAAAATAAACCTCACACCTTTTAAATGATATGTGTGTGGCTTCATAGGCTGAACAGTTTCCCAGGTATCTAATTCCCAAAGTCCTAAACACTTGCCTGGTTCGGGAGAGAGGATTAGCAGTAAGAAGAAAAACAAGGGGTGGTTGGCTCTTGCCTCTAATCCTAGGACTCTGGGAGGCCCTGGCAGGAGGATCCCTTGAGCTCAGGAGTTCAAGACCAGCCTGTGCAAGAGCAGGACCCTGGCTGAGCACAGTGGCTCACATCTATTATTTCCAGAACTCTGGGAGGCCCAGGTGGGTAGTTCATGGATCACTTGAGCGCAGAAGTTCAAGACCAGTCTGAGCAAGAGGGATACACTGTCTTTACAAAAATAGCCAGGTGTGTGGTGGGCGTCTGTAGTCCCAGCTCCTCTGGAGGCTGATGCAAGAGGATTTTTTGATCCCAAGAGTTTGAGGTTGCTATGAGGTATGAGGCCATGGCAGTCTACTGGGGACAAAAAAGTGAGACTCTGTCTCAAAAAAGAAAAATAGAAAAACTAGCCAGGCATTATGTATGGCAGGCACCTGTACTCCCAGCTACTGGGGAGGCTAAGGCAGGAGGATTGCTCAAGCCCAGGAAACTGAGGTTGCTGTGAGTTATGATGATACCACAGCATTTTACCCAGGGCACAGAGTGAGACTCTGTCTCAAAAAAAAAAAAAAAAAGAGAGAGAGTAAGAAATCATAACTAAATTCTAAAAGTCCACAGAAAAATAGCACAACGCACATCAAAGTTACAAAATCAAAGACTAAAAGACAAGCTCTGAAATGTCCAACTGCAAGGTTAGAAGAGGATTTCTTTTTAAATGCAGGCTTAAGTCAAGAAGGCAAAGGTAGAGAGGTTACACCCACAGTTTCCATTTTCTCCAGAAAGTCTAGTCATAATTATAAGCCCAGGAGTTGGGAAAGTAGTAATGAAATCTGCCATATGCACTTCACACAGCGGTGGAAGCCAGTCATTTCTCCAGAACTCCTTAGTAGGAAGTGAAGAAGGAAGAAATCTAGGGCCAGTATCACCCTGGACTTATGAGTAAGAGCTGCACCTAACTACCTGTTACTATGAAAGGATGAAGTCACAGTTGATTCAGCCTTTGAGATTGAAAGACCTCAGTGAGACAGATCTATCAATGATGGTGACTCAGGGAAGGACCTGCCCCACCTGTCAATGAAATAAGTGACCTGGTATTTGTCTTCAAGGGGTGACGTTTTCTGATATGAAAGCCACTTTTCCCACAAACAAGTTGGTCATCTTGTTCCCTTTTCAAACACTCCCACACAATCATTGGGAAGAATTTGTGGGGGAGGAAGTTTGCTGCGGTCTTTGGAAGGCCCATGCTATAGGCCTGGGACGGTGATATACATGCTCCAAAAAATGAACAAAAATATGCCCAAGAGGTCACGATGCCCATTTAGGACAATCTCATCCCTCTGCCATAAGAAGCTCTGAAAAAAAGAAGCTTTGGAAAGCTAGACTAAGAGTCATATTCCTGTTGGGCAACATGCCAAGGGGCGAGGTGGCCTGGAAAGAGCAGTCGATCCTGGTTTGAATCCGACACCCTTTAAAGGAGATGTGGTGACACTCAGCCCCGAGGCCAGAGAATAGTCTTTTTCAGAGGCACAAATATGGACTTAGAGAATATGGGAAGCCAGTCTCCTCAATATGCAGACCAATTCTTTCTTTCTTTCTTTTTTTTTTTTTTAAAGAGACAGAGCCTCACCTTGTCGCCCTCAGGAGAGTGCTGTGATGTCACAGCTCACAGCAACCTCAAACTCTTGGGCTTAAGCGATTCTCTTGCCTCAGCCTCCGGAGTAGCTGGGACTATAAGAGCCCGCCACAATGCAGTTTGGCAGAAGTCAGGTTCAAACCTGCCACCCTCGATATGTGGGGCCGGTGCCCTACTGACTGAGCTACAGGCGCCGCCTGATACACAGACCAATTCTAACATCTTATGAGCACCTCACTTTTTCAGGTTTTATACAAATGCCATTCTTCCTAGAGATGATCCCCCAAAATCTCTTCACCCCAACACACATGGTTTTTATCACCCTTTCTGATGTATTTTTTCTTCCATATTTCACCGTGCCTATCTTCTCCTGTCCCCTCCTCATGAGGGCAGGATTGTTGTCAGTTTTGGCACCTGCCACATCCCCAATGTCTAGCAGAGGGCTTGGCAGGAGCTCAGGGGACACTTGAATGTCCCTGTCTTCTGAGACCTTTAGAGCAAAAAATGATCCACTCGTAGGCTAGGTGTGATAGCTCGCACCTATAATCAAGGCACTTTGGGAGGCCAAGGCAGGAGAATCACTTGAGAGATCACGAGTTTAAGGCTATAGCACACTATAATTTATACCGCTGTACTCTGGGTGAGAGCAAGACACTGTCTCTAAAAAAAAAAATAAATAAGGGCGGCGCCTATAGCTCAAGGAGTAGGGCACCGGCCCCATATATCGGGGGTGGTGGGTTCAAGCCTAGCCAGGCCAAAACTGCAATAAATAAATAAATAAATAAATAAATAAAATTAATTAATTAATTAAATAGCTGGACACAGTGGCTCACACTTATAATCCTAACACTCTGGGAGGCTGAGACAGGTGGATTGCCTGAGCTCACCTGATTGAACCAGCTTGTGCAAGAGCAAGACCCTGTCTCTAAAAAGAGCTGGGTGCCAGGCACCTGTAGTCCCAGCTACTTGGGAAGCTAAGACAAGAGAATTTGTTGAGCCCAAGAGTTTGAGGTTGCTGTGAGCTATAATGCCAAGACAATCTACCAAGAGCAACAAAGTGAGACTCTATCTCAAAAAATAATAATAATAATTAGTTAAATTAAAAAATAAAAATAGGCCTGTGCCTGTGGCTCAGTTGGTAAGGTGCTGGCCCCATATACCAAGGGTGGCAGGTTCAAACCTGGCCCTGGCCAAACTGCAACAAAAAAATAACCGGGCGTTGTGGTGGGCGTCTGTAGTCCCAGCTACTCGGGAGGCTGAGGCAAGAGAATCGCCTACGCCCGAGTTGGAGGTTGCTGTGAGCTGTGACGCCACAGCACTCTACTCAGAGCAACAAACTGAGACTATGTCTCTCTAAAATAAATAAATAAATAAATAAATAAATAAATAAATAAATAAATAAAAATAAACTACAGGACACAATCTTAAAAATAAAATCCAGTCCAGGCAAGGTGGCTCACGTCTGTAATCCTAGCACTCTGGGAGGCTAAGGCAGGTAGATTGACTGAGCTAAGGAGTTCAAGACCAGCCTGAGCAAGAAGGAGACCCTGTCTCTATTAAAAATAGAAAAACTAGCTGGGCATTGTGGCAGGTGCCTGTATTCTACCCAGGGCAACAGAGTGAGACTCTGTCTCAAAAACAAATAAATAAATAAATATCTATGACCAGTCATTCACCTGGCTGGTCATGGATGCCTTGTTAGTGCTTTTTTCTACTACAGAGAGTATAGGCTTTATGACCAGGCATGGTGACTCAGGCCTGTAATCCCAGCACTATGGGAGGCCAAGGTGATAAGATTGCTTATAGCCAGAAATTCAAGCTGCCTGGTAAACAGAGCAAGACCCCTGTCTCTAAAAAGCACTTTAGGGTGGCACCTTGGCACAGGGAGTAGGGCACCAGCCCCATATACCCAGAGTGGCGGGTTCAAACCCGGCCCCGGCCACACTGCAACCAAAAATAGCCAGGCACTGTGGCAGGTGCCTGTAGTCCCAGCTATTTGGGAGGCTGAAGCAAGAAAATCACCTAAGCCCAAGAGCTGGAGGTTGCTGCGAGCTGTAACGCCATGGCACTCTACCGAGGGCGACAAAGTGAAACTCTGTCTCTTAAAAAAAAACAAAACACTTTAAAAAAAACTAAAAAGAGGCTCGGCGCCTGTGGCTCAATGGGCTAAGGCGCCAGCCACGTACACCTGAGCTGGCGGGTTCGAATCCAGCCCGGGCCCACCAAACAATGACAGCTGCCAACCAAAAAAAAAATGGCCGGGCGTTTTGGTGGACGCCTGTAGTCCCAGCTACTTGGGAGGCAGAGGCAGGAGACTCACTTGAGCCCAGGAATTGGAGGTTGCTGTGAGCTGTGATGCCACAGCATTCTATCCAGGGTGACAGCTTAAGGCTCTGCCTCAAAAAAAAAAAAAAAAAACTAAAAAGAAAGAAAAGAAACAGCACAGGCTTTGGAGTCCAACAGCCACTGAACATTTGACCAGCCTCTCCGCCTTCCTGTTTCTATGATAGATCTGTGCTGTCCACAACTCACTTCGCAGGAGGCTGTTGTGAGTTTAAAGGAGGTAGCATAGGAAAAAGTTTAATACTAGTGAGTATTAGTAAATATGTGTTGTTAATGACCAGAATAGAGGTTAGGCAGTGCCCGTAGCTCAGTAAGTAGGGTGCCAGCCACATACACTGAGGCTGGTGAGTTCGGTCTGGCCCAGGCCTGCTAAACAACAATGACAACTGCAACCAAAAAATAGCCAGGTGTTGTGGCGGTCACCTGTAGTCCCAGCTATTCGGGAGACTAGCTGTGGCTGTGGCTTGTATTTTCATTTGCTAAATCTGGCAACACTACCCCTTAGGCAGAACCTTCCTGAAGGTAGAGTGATCTCTCTTTAATATAAAGATTTATAAGCTATTGCCCTGCCCTATAATACTCTCTCAATGAATATTTAGTGAGCAGATGGAATTTGGATCTGTGAGATTTTATCTTGGCCAAGGTCTGACTCAGTTGCCTTTAAATATTTGTCTTTGAGTTTTTTGCATCTCTCAATGAGCTCCTTCCAGGCTTCTCTGCACTGCCAAGAACTGGAAGAATGGACACCAGGTCTTGAACAATTAATGGGCATGAAGGATGCTGGAGATACTCGGGTGGAAGGTGTTGGGTGTATCTGGGAGCTTTGCTCAAGGAAGGTGTTACCCAGACAAAAGGAAACCAGATGGCCCTGGAGGGCTCAGATATCAGTTTAGATTTTGATCTGGTGCTTCCTTACACCCAGAAGTGTGGGGCAGAAATGGCTCAATTGACCTTTAGACTCTGGACTGCAAGCTGTTTTGTGACAAGACAATTAGGTAAGGTTACACCAGGGGTGTGCAGGGCTCAGAGAAACTTGGGAGCGCCAAGCAGAGAGACACATGCCCTGAGCATAGCCCCTTCTGCTTGTGTCCTTTTCTGTAGCTGATATAGAGAAGGTACCATCTTCTCTTTAAAAAAAAAAAAAAATTACCACAGTGAAATATTCTATAGAAAGATGTATATGAACCCGTATGTACATCCTAAAACATCATTCACTCACCCATTCACTCATTCAGTGTAGTGAATGTCTATTATATGCTAGGCACTGTTCTAGCTGCAACACAGCCCAAGAACAAAACACAAGAACCCTTGGCCTTTAAACTACCTTCTCTTTCAAAAAATTTTTCTTTTAAAACCCATCACTCTGACTGCTGGGTGGAGAAAAGACTGGGTTGGGGGAGGAGCAGGGAGACCAGAGGCTGTTGCAACTATGAAAGGGAAGACATGAAAACTTTTGGGGCTCGGCACCTCCAGCTCAGTGGCTAGAGTGCCAACCACATACACGGGCTGGTGGGTTCGAATCCGGCCCAGGCCTGCCAAACAACAACAACTACAACAACAACAACAAAAAAAATCACTGGGCGTTGTGGCGGACGCCTATAGTCCCAGCTACTTGGGAGGCTGAAGCAAGAGAATCGCTTAAGCCCAAGAGTTTGAGGTTGTTGTGAGCTGTGATGTCACAGCACTCTACCAAGGCAACATAGTGAGACTCTGTCTCAAAAAGAAAGAAAACTTTCTTTGGGAACAAAAAAAGTGTACAGGCATTTTTGAATGCCAAACCACAGAAACAGGTGCTCGTCTTCTTCTTGAACTTGCACAGGTGAAATAAATCTCAAAAGCTTTTGGCTTGTTACAAGCTCTCTTAATTATAAAGCCAGCTAATTATTATCTACAACTTGGCCAATTATCCCACGGGGTGCTGAGCCGGCCACTGTTTATGATCTTGTTCATGGGAAACAGGCTCAGCCCTTCCAGGGCTGCCCCATTAGGTTCTGACAATAATATCTGAGCTCACAGGAACACGGGCACATTCTCTGTCTTTCAGCAACAAGATCCACAGACAGATGGATCAAGCACCTTGAATAAGTCCCAGTTGGAACATAAATTTGATTAGGACAGTTTCCCTGTTGCTATACCCTCAAATCTTGAATGCCAATATAAGCGGATTTTCTGGAACCCAGAAAATTGAAAGACACTGAAAAGAAAAGAAGTGCTATTTAGCTAGCATTTATTTGGAAATGAAAGTCAAAAGGGAAACAGGCTGAAAACTGCCTGTAAGCAGAAAAGGCTGAATTCTAGCATCACAATTAAAATTAGGCAGATGCGGCTCGGCGCCTGTGGCTCAATGGGCTAAGGCGCCAGCCACGTACACCTGAGCTGGTAGGTTCGAATCCAGCCCAGTCCCACCAAACAACAATGACGGCTGCAACCAAAAAATGGCCGGGCGTTGTGGCGGGCGCCTGTAGTCCCAGCTACTTGGGAGGCAGAGGCAGGAGACTCGCTTGAGCCCAGGAATTGGAGGTTGCTGTGAGCTGTGATGCCACGGCACTTTACCCAGGGTGACGGCTTGAGGCTCTGTCTCAAAAAAAAAAAAAGAAAATTAGTAAGAATCTCAGGGTGGGTAATTTCACTCAAGCTGATAAATCAGGCAGTTCCTTATATCAAGGCAAATGCCATTTGGCGCTGAAGAGCTAGGCTGGTAATAACGATCGGAGAGCTTCAAGTGATTATGAGAGAAGCTTGCTGATGTGCAGCGTTAGACTTCCCTGTGTCAGCATTAAATGTCTTGATTCAGGTTAAACAAAAACTACCTCTGCTTGGAAGGAGCGGTCCTCAGCACACTCTTTCCTAACTGGTTTGCCAGAGTTATGATTTATTCAATGTATTAAGCTTAGAGGCGGCTTTTCTAATCAGCACTAAGAAATATCTGGAAGGGTCAGGCAGGGTAGCTCATGCCTATAATCCTAGCCCTCTGGGAGGTCGAGGCAGGTGGATCCCCAGGAGTTCAAGACCAGACTGAGCAAGAGTGAGACCCCGTCTCTACTAAAAATAACAAAAGAAAAACAAAACTAGCTGGGCATTGTGGCAGGTGCCTGTAGATCCAGCCACTGGAGAGGCTGAGGCAAGAGGATGGCTTGAGCCCAAGAGTGTGAGGTTGCTGTGAGCCACATACACCACGGCACTTTAACCAGGGAGATAGAGACTCTGTCTCAAAAGAAAAAGAAAGAAATATCTGGAAGGCAGTCTCTGGTTTCTGTAGTGACCAGGGTTACTCTCCCCATACATTTCCAGATATTCCCTCTGACTGTGAAACTCTTGTCAAAACGTTTGAAGGAAACCTGTGAAATTAAATTACAAGTACTGTATTCTGAGTGTTGGTTCAGTAAAATAAACGATGAACAATTCAATCCTGTATTACATACCCTCGTGTTGGCCCTGGAGAATTTCCTTTTTGAGGGCTGTTTAAGAAAGCGGTGTGGGGGGAGGTTTTGAGCAGATTTGTCTGAAAACAATGGGAGGATTATTAGACCAGGAATTCCCAACGTTTTCAGGTATACGAACCTCTCTAAAATTCAGATATTTAGGGAAGCTGCTGCTGCTGGCTATTCTTTTTGTTTTTTTTTTTTTACTCTTACATACATGTATTTTATTATTCTTTATTGCATTATTCCCCCCCCGCCCCCCGCTGCTGGCTATTCTTTCAGAATCCATTGATCAAAGAAATATATAACGGATTGATCACTTAAGAACTTAATTTACTTAAGCTTTTAATTTTGATCATTACAACAGCATCTACCAATAATTTGAAAAAAAACTTAATAGCCTATATACATGTGAGATATATAGTTTATTTAACCGCTCTACAGATGAGTTCATAGTTTTCACCACCCTTCAAATGAAACCCATATCCCAGAGGTTGGAGATTTAGGATGTAATTGTTTCTCCGAGTGAAATGGCCTTCCTCTTTCACCCTCAGCGACACACGGGTTGTTGAATGCCTGCACTGGCATTCTGGGGGATAAGGTAGACTATTGGATCCTGCTCATCTGTGGCAAAGGGAAGAGAGAAGGACCTATCAGGATTCACTGGGCAAGTTGTTAAGCCTGGTGCCACCATGTCATATCCACATTATATTGCCTGAGGGTCACCAGACTTGGCTCAAGATAACTTTTCTTCCTTTAAGATTTCCTTAAGTCTTATGGTTGTTGTGTTCCAGTGTCACCATTTATAATCTCTTCTGTAAGGATTTCCTCCTTCTGGTGTTATTCATATACGGAGGGCACCTCCTTCTAAGAATGAAAGGCTCGGTGTGGATTTTTTTGAAAGGACAACCCAGTTGGAAGAAAGCCCTTACAGACTCTGTAGCTCACTCATGTTAGTAAGCCTTTATTTTTGTTTATTTATTTATTTATTTATTTATTTATTTATTTATTTATTTATTTATGTTTTGCAGTTTTTGGCCTGGGCTGGGTTTGAACCCGCCACCTCTGGCATATGGGGCCAGTGCCCTACTCCTTTGAGTCACAGGTGCCGCCCGCATTTTTTTTTAAGTTTTATTGAGGTACAATTTACATACTGTAAATTCTCCTGTTTTAAGTATGCCATCCAATAATTGTGAGCATATTGACAGAGTTGTGCAACCATGACCACAATCTACAACATTTCCATCACCCCATAAAGTGGCCTTGTGCCCAAGCACAGTCACTGTCCATCCCCACCCCAGCTGAAGTGGACCGATCAGATTCCTTCCCCACCCCCGGCAGCCCTGATCAGCAGCAATGCATTCTGATGGCAGCAGCTTTACTGCAACTCGCTCAGAGACACCAACCAGCTGAAGTCTGGGTCCCTCCTTTAAATTTCTAAGAGTTAAGTATTCTAACCTCCTCCCTTTGTTCCCCTTGACCTAAGGTCAGTAGCTGTTTCTCTGCATCCATCATCCTTTTTGCCTTTTCAGTCGCTCCAGTAACAATTTTAAACATAATTAGAAATTCTTTATATTGATTTCTCTTTGGTGTTCAAATCACTGCAGGGGACTCCTTTTCTTGACTGTTCTGATTCTAATGTGTGGTCTGAACAGGAAGCAAATGCCTTGAGCCTTATTGACCTAGAGGTAAGTGTGTAAGTTGAAGCGGACCAATCAGATTCCTTCCCTGAGACTTCTTTTTTTTTTTTTTTTTAACAAAACTTGGCTAGAAGAGGGAGATGAATAGAGCCGTTTCCTGCTCTGTGGGGGAAGGTGGGGTGACAGTGGGCTTGGGAGCTATCTGTGCCATGGTTCCAGCTGTCTGGGGGAAGCAGCCCTGAGGGGGACACAGCCAGCAAGCAAGGAGGGCAGATGCAAGAAACCCACAGAAAATGTCTTCACAATACTAGAGTTTCAGTTCTCATGGGTAATCCTTGGAACAGACTTGATTCTGCCTTCCTGAGGCCTGATTGTGTAAGCTAATCTCTCCATCTTTGTAATAAGCGTCACCTCCTTTTCCCAACTTAGCTGAGTTGGGTTTCTGCCACATGCAACCCCAACTATGCAAAGTAACACTCTGAGTATTTGGGTTTCTTACCTCTGAATTTGTTTTCCCATAACTTGGATTTCTCCAGGGCTAGTCCACTGACATTACCACTGCTCTTCCTGGTCTATGCCTGAATGATAAAGCACCTTTGGGGGCAAGGACTGCATTAAAGCTGTAGAGGTTGGAGCCCTAGAATAAACTGTGTTGCCTGGTAGATAGGGATGGTTTCTCCTCATGGCAGGTGGCTGGTGCAAGTATCGTGGCTGGCATGGGGGATGTCAAGGTAGCTGCTACAAGGGATGGAGTTAGAGCACAAGATCCAGAGCCTCATTAGGATGGCCAGCTTGCATCCTAATCAGAGAGGCTGGAAGCAGCCTGGCAAGGGAGCAATGCCATGGTCATGCAGCCTCCAAAGCTCTGCAGGGGACACTTCTTTCTCTGGGGGACACTGCTATTCACACCTTTGCTCTGATCAGCTTTGTGCAAATCAGCAAGCCTGGATATGTCAGTCCTGGCTATGACTAGTATGTCAGCTGGCATTGCTGTCTCCACCCAGCCCCTAACCCGCAGGTTTTTACAGAGATGCAAACCAGGCAGCCGTAGTGTGGTAGCCCTCTCCAGGAGGTAGGCAGCCCTCTGTGCACTGCTGATAAGGTACTACGGCCAGAACTGGGTATTGGAGTCATACTTCACATATTCATACACTCTCCAGTGCACTTCTAACTCTGGTTTCTCTCCTCACTGGCACCTAATAATAACTGCAGGGTCATTAAGCACACACTTATTACCACCTGCTGGGCACTGTGCTCAACACAGTCATTTTATTTTATTTTATTTTATTTTATTTTATTTTATTTTATTTTACTTTACTTTACTTTATTTTATTTTATTTTATTTTATTTTATTTTATTATTTATTTTCATTTTTATTTTTATTTATTTTTATTTTTATTTTGAGATAGAGCCTCAAGCTGTCACCCTGGATAGAGTGCTGTGGCATCACAGCTCACAGCAACCTCCAATTCCTGGGCTCAAGCAAATCTCCTGCCTCCGCCTCCCAAGTAG
>CAUYRH010011403.1:0-94492 GCA_963574655.1 Perodicticus potto | reverse complement strand
GATATGGTGGCCCCACTTCCCTTGTGCAGGCAGCTCCCTCCAGGTTTATGTGGCCTCTGTCCCATCTGGCCTAGCTGCCCACCCCAGGTGGCCTCCATGTCTGGTCCCTGGAAAGTGGTGGTCCCAAGCATGACTGAGGGTTGGAATCACCAGCTCATTCTGGGCCCTAGCCTGGAGCTTCTTGTTTGGCAGGATGGGCCTGTGCATCTGAATTCTGGCAGGTGCTAACCGGTGAGAGCTTTGAGCAGTGCCTGCCCCCGCACCACTCCTAGCCAGGGTCCTGACCTCATGCCTCGGTCCCTGAGACTCTGGGTGCTCTGCCCAGCGAATAACGACCCCACGTGGCAGCACACGTTTGCCGTGTGCACCTGCAGGGAGCCAAGGAGGCCGCAGCCTCGGGGGCCTAGGACCGGAGGGCTCAAAGGGTGTGGGTCTGAGGTCAGAGGGCACCAAACTCTGCAAGCCTATGTTCGGGAACCCCTGCCCTGGGAGCTGCCAGCTGAGGACTGGAGGTAAAGGGAAAATGCCTTAGTTGCTGGGGAAACAGCAACACCTAGTGGTCAGACTTCCCCCCAGCAGCACACACGGCGTCTTTCCTCTGGGATGTCCAGGTAGGACAAGAAGATGCACCCTGTCCCTGCCCCACACAGGCTCAGTCGGCGGCTTGTGCAAACTGTGCAGTCCAGGCATGTGAGCAGTGGACACAACTGGACTCCCACTTCTTCCCTGAGGAATCCTGGCGGGGCAGATGGACAGTGAGAGGCAGAGACAGAAGATGGGCCCTGGGGGTGGGGGCTTGCAGGACACCTGACCCAGCTGGGCCAGGGTAGGGGGTCCTGATGTTCAGGAAATGCAGGGCAGAGCGAACAGTGAGGCAGATGAGATCGCCTTCGCTGCGTCCAGGAGGGGCCCGCCGTTCACAGGGAGCCCAAGGCCCTGGGGGTGGGAGCAGTCCTCAGAGTGGAGCGGGCTGGCAGGTGAGGCCAGCTGGGAGGCTGGAGGTTCTGGCTGGCCGCTCAGACTGACCCAAGGCCAATTAAGAAGTCCCCAGGGCTAAAGCGGGCAGGGACTTGTTTAGGGGTTTGTTTTCTATCTGAGTGACTCAGAGGAAGTTCACGTGACCTTGGAGGGGCTCAGGGGGACATGCCCAAGGGTCCCTGTGCCTCTTGCCATCCACTGAACTGGCTGTGCTGTCCCCAAGCCTCTGTCCAGTGGCCAGAATGCTCCCAGAACCCTCTACCCGCACCCTCCTCATCACCATCCCCACAGCAGCTGGGAGGGACTTTATTAAAGGGCTCAGACCCCTCAGGCCAACCTTCCAGCAGACCCCACACTCTCCTCTCCCTGCAGAGGACTGCTCAGAAGGCCCCTGTATTTGTCCTTCTGGCCATCCCGAGGGGTCACCACACCCACTTCCTGATAGCACTTGGGCCACCCTGGGCCCCTCACACTTGTCATACCCAGTGCCTGGCTCTGACATCACCTGCAGTGTGAGCTTGGCCAAGCTCTGTGAGGTCTGGAGCCTCTGCTTCCTGACTCCAGGAGGAGGGGGGCTCCACCTAGCTCAGCTCAGCCCTGGGGCAAATGGGCAGAATCTCCTTGAAGGCAGAAATTAGAGCCTCCTTGGGAGGGAGGAGAGAGCCCCTCCCTCCATCGGGCGTGAGCCACCAGCAGCCTTCCACACCTTCTGTCAGATATCAGGGTTTTCCCGGGGATCCCTGTTTTCAAGTATCTTTAGGATAAGCTAAGATTGAAATTCCTAGGTCGGGTATGGTGGCTCACACCTGTAATCCTAGCACTCTGGGAAGCCAAGGCCGGTAGATTGCCTGAGCAATCACAGGTTCAAGACCAGCCTGAGGCAAAGCCAGACTTTATCTTTAAAAATAGCTGGGTTGGCTCGGTGCCGGTAGCGCAAGTGGCTAAGGCACCAGCCACATACACAAGAGCTGGTTTGAATCTAGCCCAGGCCCGCCAAACCACAATGACAACTACAACCAAAAAATAGCCAGGCGTTGTGGCGGGCATCTGTAGTCCCAGCTACTTGGGAGACTGATACAAGAGAATCGCTTGAGCCCAAGAGTATGAGGTTGCTGTGAGCTGTGATGCCACGGCACTCTACCCAGGGCAATAATTAGTGAAATTCTGTCTCAAAAAAAAAAGATTGAAATTCCTTAGACTGCAGAGCAGTGGGAAGGGACCTCCCCATGGCACGTGTTGGGATCTTGCCACCCTGCTGCTTTTCTCAGACCCCTGCTCCACTTTTACATGTTTAATTTTGCTGAAGAGTTTTGAGACAAATCCCAAATATTATTTCATCCAAATCTTATTGTGTGCATCTAAAAAATGGGCATTTTCTTTGCCATTATCATATTTTAAAAAACTAAAAATGATTCTTTCATGTCATCTGATAACCTGGCCATTATCCCAATTTTTCCAGTTGTTTAAAAAATATCCTAAAAAGCTAGTTTGTTAGGCCAGGGGCAGTGGCTCACATCTGTAATCCCAGCACTCTGGGAGACTGAGGCAGATTGATCACTTGAGCTCAGGAGTTTGTGACCTTCTGAGTAAGAGTAGAGACCCCATCCCTACTAAAAATAGAAAAACTGTGGTGGGAGCCTGTAGTTCCAGCTACTCAGGAGACTGAGACAAGAGGATCACTTGAGCCCAAGAGTTTGAGGTTGCTGTGAGCTATGATGACATTGCACATACCCAGGGCGACTGAGTTGGATTCCGTCTCAAAAAAAAAGAAAGAAGGAAAGAAGGAGAGAGAGAGAAAGAAAGAAAAGAAAGAAGCTAGTTTTTTAGGACTGGGATTTAGATAGGGCCCCAGTGTTGCATGTTCTAGGGCCCAAATCTCTCTCAACATGCAGTGCGGATCCTCACACCTCAGGCTCATCACCTTCTGCAGTTCAGGTTCTTATCTATTTGATGCGTCCTCCAGAATCAGTCTCAGGAGGGTGGGTGCTACCTACTGCACGTCGTCAGGCTTATGCTGTGTATGTGTGTGTGTGTGGTGTCCGGATGGGGACAACAGCCTTTTTGTGTTGTGGAATAAGAGGCTCCAGGAGGGTGGGGAGCCCTGAGATGGGTTAACAGATGGGCGGCTGGATGATGGGCCTGCCGCTCAGATGTGTGGGCAGAGCTGCAGAGCTTCCTGGAGGGGTGTGGTCCCTGGAATAGATGTATCCCAGGGCGGGGTGCAGGAGCTGGGGAGACAGCAGAGACGTGTGCCCAGACTGAAGCCCTCTGGTTTCCATAGAACCAGCTCATGGGAAAGCCTCTGTCCAAACTTTGCCTCACTTCTGTCTACTGGAGAATAACGAGGTCCTTAAATTTGGATGGGAGAGCTGCGTTTCCCATTAAGGATTGTGGCCTGCGGGCTGTCCACCTTGCAGGCTAGGAAAGGAGGCCTGGGCAGAAGACAGCAAACACTTCAGGGAGGGGCAAAAGGATCAGGAATTTATGCTGAGCAGGAACCCAAATACACACTTTTAATGAAGTACAGAAGAAGCCGTGAATATTCACAAGGAGAAGCACACACACGTACAAGGAGCTTCATGTCCTTTCATAGGTCGCATGTACAAAATTTGGCAGCCTTAGCATGACCCTAGGATGGAGTTTTCAGCCGGCTAAGGTCAAAAGGTGGAGAGGATACAAAAATCCCTCACTGCGCCCTCTGCAGACCAGGAAGAGCCACTGCACGGTCAGTGGTCTCTTATGGGGAGGAAGAGGGTTGGCACGGTCAGTGGTCTCTTATGAGGGTTGGCTGGGTCAGAACTGCAAAGGCAGAAGCAGCATTTGGCGACAACTACAACCAAAAAATAGCAGCAGCGGCCCCTTCCCAAAGGCTGGTTCTGTATAGCCCGAGGGAAGCAGCCTGATGGCGGCCAGCAGGGGAGGGTGTAAGGAGGGCGTCTGACCAGGTTTCTCTGGGATTCTCTTGGCCAAAAAGGAATCCCTTCGGTCAGTTGGGGGGCTTAGGGTTTTACTTTTCTCATTCTCCACCAGGTGGGGCATCATGGCATGAGGCGCCCTGTGGATACGGCATCAGTTCTACAAAGGATCTGTGTCTCTAGCCCAGAGGGTGTGACCAGCCATGCACCTAGGGCACGGACAGTTCTGAGGGAGGTCAGCTGGGCTGCTGGGCCCTGGCCAGCACTCTGCAGGGCTGTGTGGCTGCTTCCTGCCTCAGCCACCTCAGCTGGCCACCTCAATCTCTCATCAACTCCCTGTCCTAGGAGCCTCTGAGCCCAGGTAGGGGAGGGAGGAGGCTTACCTTGCCTGGGGTATGAGCGCTGACCCTGGAAACCAAAGTATTTCCCCCTAAAAAAATATATATATATATATATTTTATATTTTTATATATAAAATATATATAAAAATATATATATATTTATATATATATATTTTATATATATATATTTTTTATTATACAAAAATATTATTATTTTTTTTATAATATTTTTTATTATTACATTTATATATATATATATATATATATATTTTTTTTTTTTTTTTGAGACAGAGTCTCACTATGTAGTGCTGGGTAGAGTGCCGTGGCATCACAGCTCATAGCAACTTCAAACTCTTGGGCTTAAATGATTCTCTTGCCTCAGCCTCCCAAGTAGCTGGGACTACAGACGACTGCCACAAAGCTGGGCTATGTTTTGGTTGCAGTTGTTTATTTGGCCTGGGCCAGGTTTGAACCTGCCACTCTTGGTGTATGTGGCTGGCGCAGTAACCACTGTGCTATGGGCGCTGAGCCTGAAATATATATATATATATATTTTTTTTTTTTTTCTTTTTTTGAGACAGAGCCTCAAGCGGTCACCCTAGATAGAGTGCTGTGGCATCACAGCTCACAGCAACCTCCAATTCCTGGGCTCAAGCGAGGCTCCTGCCTCTGCCTCCCAAGTAGCTGGGACTACAGGCGCCCGCCACAACACCTGGCTGTTTTTTGGTTGCAACCATCATTGTTGTCAGCAGGCCCAGGCTGGATTCGAACCCGCCAGCTCAGGTGTATGTGGCTGGTGCCTTAGCCCGTTGAGCCACAGGCGCTAAGCCGAGAAATATATATATTTTTGACATATTTTTGGGTGGCTGTCCAAGGCCTGCAGACTGCAGTTGCTGGGCAGAACTGTCTTTTGTGAGGGAGTCTGTGTCTGTGTAGGACATGTGTCACGCAGCCAGGTTGTCCCTGGTCTGGATCCAGGGAAGGTGAACTGAGAGGCCAACACCTTTGGTCTCAAAGAGCATTTCGTCATCTATTCTCTTTGAGGGGAGCATGACACCCCCTTGCTGGCCAGGCCTCCTCTTCTTTCTTCCTGACCTGTCCAGTCACTGGCACCTGTCTTGACCACACTCCCAGCTTCCTCCATGGGCATTCTTTCTGTAATCTCGAGGAGATGGATAAAAGTGTCAGCCCTCCTGCCTTTGAGTCCTTATATTTGTATGATTTCTGTGCATGTGTGTTGGGTCTGGATGGTAATTCTGTGTGGCTTCTCTCCTGTTACTCCAACTTTTGTCAGTTGATTTTTCAGGGAACCTTCAGAGAGGGAAGAGAAGTCTCTTTGTACTAACAACCCCATGAAGCTTGGATCCTGAGGTCTCACTTGATTCTTGGTGGGAAGGGGGAAAATGCTCCAAGAAGGGTCACTCCGGACTCCGGAAGCAGGCTCCTCTTTTCTGGCCCATCCAGAAGCACAGGTCATAGGGGCCTCTTAGAGGCAAGTAGAGCACCCAACTCCTGCCAGATCTAGCTTGTCAACCTGAAATAATCAAAAGGATAGAATGTAGTTTAAAGAGTTTATTCAAGTGTAAACTCCGAGGATCCCCCACCCAGAAATGTTAATTCCAAGGAGAGTGGAGTCAGCCTTCCGAGATGGGAAGTTTGTATGTATGTGGAAGGAGGCAGGTGCTCTGAGCAGTATTACAGCATTGACGCACAGTTACAGCAGTTTGACTGCTAACAGCCAGTGTTTTGGTTGCAAAGGGTACTTTTAACATTTTTTACAGAAGGTGTAATAGTCATGGGTTTGCTATCATTGGGTTAGGAAGGCAAGAGGCTTTTGTTCCTGACATCCTTTAATTTTCTGTAATCTTTGTACAGAAGAAGAAAAATAAGAGGTTAAGTTAATCTGTAATTTGAGAAATTGTAATGTAAATTGTGACCATAGTCATTCATATCCCAGCCACATCTCTCTCAAGGCTTAAAGTGTTTTGGGAGCCCCACAGCTTGTAAATATTTATTTTAGTCTGGAAAGGGCTGAAATCAAAAGCCCAGGTGGGAATTGGGATTCATGTGTGTTCTAGAAGCTGTGGGGTAATGAGTGGGCCCTTGGGTGTGTCTTGTCCTTGGCACTTTGCGGAACTTAACTCAGCTAGTCCTTGAAGCCCCTGGAGGAAATTCTGCTGTTATTCCCCATTTACAGATGAGGAAACTGAGGCGTGGAGTGTGAGTGACCTACACAAGGGCACCTGCCATACAGGGGAGGCTGGCCTGGAGGGGAAGGGGCTGCCACCCGGACACTGGCCACCTGAGCGTGTATGTTAATGGGGCTTCAGCCACACGTGGGCGGGCCAAGAAGTGGACGTCTAGCTCTGGAGAGGTGTGTTTGCCCTTGGCTGCTGTGGGGTCCTGCCTGTGAGGCAGAGGATAGGTCCCCATGTTGCTGTCAGTCGGGACCACTTGCTAACCTTCTTTAGCTCTTCAGAAGCATCCTGGGTGTTACCTCTTCTTTCCCAGAAGGTACACTAGGGAGGCTACAAGGATCCCTCCTGGACCCCTCAGTGACCAGACAGGGAATTCACTCTCCCACTCAGGGCCTGCACAGATGCCCTCCGGGGGGTCCCTGGCTCTGCTCCTCAAGGGCATCCCCTCCACACCTCCCATCTACTTCTCCTGTTCTCACCCCAGCAACTGCATCTGGGGTGAGAGTGGAGGGGCCTGAACTAGCCTGGGAAAGCAGCTTCTGACCTCTGAGCCTCAATTTTGCTTCCTATGGAAACTTGCAAACTGCAATATCATGGGCTTATGGGCTGTCCTCCTGGCTCCCTCTCACATTTTCTTGAATAACAGATGAAAAAAGAATTGATCTCCAAACTTCATCCTCCAAGGTCAATTTCTCTTCTGCCAAGATCTAAGAAAAGATTTAATTTCAGTCACTTCTGCTGCCAGTTTTGTTTCTGCAATGTCATCTTCTGACCTGTGGGTCTGAATTAAGGCTGATTTTCCACAGGATAGGTAAATTTCAGCAATTTTCTATCACTTGATTTAATCTCTTTTCTCAATATACACTTCTATTTGTTTCACCTAGATTGACTTGAGAATAAATGTCAAGTTCATAAAATGTCCTCGTTTTTTTTTTTTATTTTTTTGTGACAGAGTCTCAAGCTGTTGCCCTGGGGTAGAGCCCTTGGCATCATCATAACTCACAGCAACCTCCAACTATTGGGCTCAAGCAATCCTTTTGCCTCAGTTTTTCTATTTTTAGGAGAGACAGGGTCTCGCTCTTGCTTGAGATGGATTTGAACTTGTGAGATCAAGCAGTCCACCTGCCTTGGCCTTCCAGAGTGGTGAGATTATAGGTGTGAGCCACTGCACCTGGTCCCTATCCTCATAGTTTTATAGAAATTGCATTAAATTTACAATGGTCTTCCCTTCTAGGAAGATAATATATCTTCCAGTTATTCAGCTTAATTCCGTGTGTATGTTTTGTTTTGTTTGAGATAGAGTCTTACTTTGTCACCCTTGGCATTATAGTTCACAGCAACCTCAAACTTTTGGGCTCACGTGGTTCTCTTGCCTCAGCCTCCCAAGTAGGTGGGACTACAGGCGCCCGCCACAACGCCTGGCTATTTTTAGAGATGAGGCCTCACTCTGGCTCAGGCTGGTCTCCAACCTGTGAGTTTAGGCAATCCACCCACCTTGGCCTCCTAGAGTGCTGGGATTACAGGCGTGAGCCACTGCACCCGGCCTTAATTCTGTGTTTCAATAATATTTTCTTGTTTTTTAAAATAAAGAACTTATTCTCTTATTGTTAAATTTATTCCAAGGTACTATTAGAATTCTGTTGCTATTATGATTGAAATCTGTTTTCCATATGTGTTCAATTATATTTTAAAATATTTTGAAAGGTTTCAAAAATCCATCACCAGATTTAACAAATTTTAACATTTTCTACTTCTGCTTGAGATCCTGTTTTTAAAAACAAATAATATGATCTTGAAAACTCCAGTAATCAAGACAGAGTGATATCAGAAAAAGGAAAGGCAAATTGATCAGTGGAACACAACGAAGTGTCTAAAAATAGATCCAAGACAAATAGTCAATGACTTTTGAGCAGGTGCCAACATGATCCAGCAGGAAGAGGAAGCTCTTTGTGAGTGGCACTCAGACAACAGGATAGCAGTTCAAGCTGTGTCACAGAAGTCATGGCAGAGGCTGACACGGTATAACTACCAGACAAAAACACAGGAGAATATTTTTGCAGCCTTAGGGCAGGCCAAGATATCTTAGGATGAAAAAAAGCACTAACTACAAGAGAGGAAAAAAGGTCAGGTAAACTTCATCAAAATGAAAAACTATGTTCATCCAAATATCAAGAGAATAAAATAGGCGGAACATGAACTGGCAGAAAATATTCATAGCACATATAATTAATAAATGATTTGTATACAGAACATATAAACAATATCGTAACTCAATAAGGAAAAAATGCAAATATCCAACCTTTATTTTATTTTTTTTATTTTTTTTTTGAGACAGAATCTTACTTTTGTTACCCTCGATAGAGTCGTGGTGTCATAGCTCACAGCAACCTTAAACTCCTGGGCTTAAGCAATTCTCTTGCCTTAGCCTCCCAAGTAGCTGGGACTACAGATGCCTGCCATAACGCCTGGCTATTTTTATTTTTATTTTTTTTTGTAGAGACAGAGTTTCACTTTATCGCCCTCAGTAGAGTGCCGTGGCGTCCCACAGCTCACAGCACCCTCCAACTCCTGGGCTTAGGCAGTTCTCTTGCCTCAGTCTCCCGAGTAGCTGGGACTACAGGTGCCCGCCACAACGCCCGGCTATTTTTCTATTTTTTTGCATTTCAGCAGAGGCTAGGTTTGAACCTGCCACCTTCGGTATATGGGGCCAGCGCCCTACTGGGTAAGCCACAGGCATGCCCTCACCTATTTTTAGAGATGAGGTCTAGCCCTGGCTCAGACTGGTCTCAAACCTGTGCTCAGGCAATTCACCTCCCTTGGCCTCCCAAGTGCTGGGATTACAGGTGTGAGCCACCTCGACTGGCCTACCAACCTTTATTTTTTTTAATGGGCAAAAACTTGAACAGACGTGTCAAAAAGAAAATACACAAATAGGGGCAGCACCTGTGGCTCAGTCAGTAGGGTGCTGGCCCCATATACTGAGGGTGGCGGGTTCAAACCCAGCACTAGCCGAACTGCCACAAAAAAATAGCCGGGCGTTGTGGCGGGCACCTGTATTCCCAGCTACTTGGGAGGCTGAGGCAAAAGAATCGCCTAAGCCCAGGAGATGGAGTTTGCTCTGAGCTGTGTGACGCCACGGCACTGTACCGAGGGCGATAAAATGAGACTCTGTCTCTATAAAAAAAAAGAAAAAAAGAAAAAAAAGAAAATACGCAAATAGCTAATAATCACAGTAAAACACCCTTAACATCATTAATCATCAAGGAAGTATACAGATTGACAATACTGAATGTTGGTGAGTGTATGGGGCACCTGGGACCTCTTGCTGCGAGTGGAAAACAGCTTTGGAAACAACCACTTTGGAAATGTGTGCTGTAGTTTCTTAAAAAGTTAAATATATATCTATTCTATGACTCAGAGGCTTCCTTTCTAGGAATTTATTTAAGAGGAATTAAAAATATGTATCTCCCTAAAACCATTGTACAGAATGGTCAAGTATTATTCAGTATAGCTGTTGACCAAAATTAAGGTTGTTGAGGCAGAAATAATTTGATAAAGGTTTATTGTGAAGAAAACACATTAACAACACACCAACAGGCTCGGCGCCTGTGGCTCAACGGGCTAAGGCTCCAGCCACGTACATTTGAGCTGGCCTGTTCAAATCCAGCCCGGGTCCGCCAAACAACAATGATGGCTGCAACCAAAAAATGGCCGGGCGTTGTGGCGGGCGCCTGTAGTCCCAGCTACTTGGGAGGCGGAGGTGGGAGACTTGCTTGAGCCCAGGAATTGGAGGTTGCTGTGAGCTGTGATGCCAGAGCACTCTATCCAGGGTGACAGCTTGAGGCTCTGTCTCAAAAAAAAAAGAAAACACCAACAAAGTTGATGTGTTCAAAAGTCTGTTACAAGTTGGAAGGCTTTTGTGAGAAAGTTTCAGAGAAAGGGGTATGTGACATAGAGGTTCTCATCACTGGCTACAGATCTCCACATATAGGCTATAATGTTCCACGTATAAGACAATTAGTAAAACTTCATGGTTTGGAAACAGATCAATGTTCTTTTTGATGTCGGTAGGTTACATAGTAATCTGTATGTCAACAGTTGGAAGGACTCACGATAAGATTCTTTACTCAGCGACAAGAGTAAAGACCTCTCCCAGGTGGGTTAATTTGGAAGCCTGCCAAATGTGACCTGTAGGTTATCACAGCCGAAGACTGAAAACAACCCAGATATTCATCAACAGAAGAATTTATGGATAAACAAATGACAGCATAACTATAAAATGATTATGCCCAGCAGTAAAAAGGAGTGAACTACAGGCACGTGAGACACTGTGGGTGAGTCTCAGAACTGTTGCACCAAGTGGAAGGCCAGAGACACAGGGGACATGGTATGTGTGCGTTTCATTTACATGAGACCCCAGAGCAGACAAAATCACCTGCAGTTATAGAAATCAGATCAGGGGCTGCTTCTGGGGGTAGAGATGGACTGAGAAGGGACGAGTAAGGACTTTCTGTTTCTGCACACATTGCTGTGTGTTTGTCTGAGCTGAATTCATGTGCACATCCGAGCATTTCACTGTACACAAACTATACCTCAATACACCAAAGCCAAAGGTATAGCACAGAGGCAGCTGAAGTTGTCCCCAACCCAGTCCCATCCCTCCCACTCTGGAGGTAGTGAAATTCATGTTCTCATAATTCTACTGTATTTGTATGTACCCCAAAACGATACATAGAAATGTCCTTTGGCTTGGTGCCCGTACCACAGTGGTTACAGCGCCTGCCATATACACTGAGGCTGGCGGGTCCGAATCCTGTCTGGGGCAGCTAAACAACAATGACAACTGCAACAACAACAACAAAATAGCCAGGCGTTGTTGCAGATGCCTGTTACTTGGGAGGCTGAGGCAAGAGAATCAATGAAGCCCAGGAGTTTGAGGTTGCTGTGAGCTGTGATGCCACAGTACTCTACTGAGGGCAACATAGTGAGACTCTGTCTCAAAAAAAAAAGAAAAGAAAAGAAAAGAAATGTCCTGTGTATCAAAAATGTGTATGGAAGACACTGGCCATTGCCTTTTCACCAAGCATTGTGCTTGGGGGCTTTCATTGTAGCCACGCGCAGACCATTCACCCTAACGGATATAGTACTTATTTGTAACATGAATGCATTACACTTTATTTACCCATTCTTCCATTGAGGGACACTTAGGAGGCTTCTAGTTTGCGGGTGTCAAGCATGGCCTTTCTGGTCTTGGACTGGGTGACACCTGGCATGTAACGGCTGGGTCTTGGGGCCGGCAGTGCCTCCGAGGTGAGTGTGGTTTCACACTCTGTCCCAGATCTGAAGGCTGTCCGCTGGTCTCTCTTGGCTATCTTGTTTTCCGTGTTTATTTGTGGTTTGATTTCTCCTTGGCCTTTGTCTCTCTCTGTGTCACTACATGTTCTCACGTTTACCGCTCTGTGCGTGTGTGTTTCTGGGTCATCTGGTATTTGGCCATTTTATTAATCTTCCTTATCCGTCCCTTCAAATTTCCTAAGGAATAAAAATATTTCATCTGAAAATATTAATTTTGTAAGTATTGATCAGTTAGTTCTCCATAGTATGCGTAGATCACTTTTATTAATCCACTCGTGTATTGGTGGGCACTTGGGTTGTTTCCACATCTTTGCAGTTGTGAATTGTGCTGCTATAAACATTTGGGTGCAGGTGTCTTTTTTACAAAATGACTTTTTTTCCTTTAGGTATATACCCAGCAGTGGGATTGCCGGATCAAATGGTAGGTTTACTTTAAGTTTTGTTTTTTGTTTCATTTTTTTTAGAGACAGAGTCTCACTTTGTCGCCCTCGGTAGAGTGCTGTGGCATCACACAGCTCACAGCAACCTCCAGCTCTTGGGCTTAGGCGATTCTCTTGCCTCAGCCTCCCGAGTAGCTGGGACTACAGGCGCCCACCACAACACCTGCTATTTTTTTGTTGCAATTTGGCCAGGGACAGGTTCAAACCCGCCACCCTTGGTATATTGAGCCGGCGCCCTACTCACTGAGCCACAGGCGCTGCCTGTTTTTTTTTTTTTTTTGTCAAGGCAGAATTCTGCCCTATGTCTTGAGCAGAGTGCAATGGCGTCGTAGTTCAGTGCAACCTCAGACACAGGCTGTGGGCATCCTGTTGCCTCAGCTTCCAAAGCCTCTGGGATTACAGGTGCTTGCTATGACGCCCGGCTCGGTTTTTCAATTTTTTTCATGAGTCAGGGTCTCATTCTTGCCTAGACAAGCCTCGAACTCTTCAACTCAATCAATCCTCCTGCCTCAGCCTCCCACAGTGCTGAGCCACCATGCCCAGCTACTTTAAGTTTTCATAACTTTGGGTTTTAGCGCTGGGCATGGTGGCTCACGCCAGTAATCCTAGCTCTTGGGAGGTCAAGGAAGGTGGATTGCCTGAGCTCACAGGTTTGAGACCAGTCTGAGCCAGAGCAAGATCCTGTCTCTAAAATTAGCCAGGCGTTGTGGTGGGCACCTGTAGTCCCAGCTACTTGGGAGACTGAGGCAAGAGAATCTCTTAAGCCCAAGAGTTTGAGGTTGCTGGGAGCTGTGACACCATGGCACTCTACTGAAGGTGACAGAGTGAGACTCTATCTCTGAAAAAAGAAAAAAAATAATTTTGTTGTTTTTATTACTCATTGTCTGGATTTTCCAGTTGGACGTATAGGTCATAATTTTCAATCTTTCCTGAATTCTTCTTGGAGTATTTAAGGCTTGAATTTCCCTCTTTCACCACAGTGGCTATATCTCATTGTTTTGATAAAGGACATTCTCATCTTCATTCATTTCTAAACAGAGGGTAACTTCAGTTTTATTTCCTCATTTAGCCTAGTAAGCTTTTTAACTTCCAAGGTGTTAGACTTTTTTTTTTCTTGGCCATGTTTTTCTTGTTCATGTCTTGTTTTATTATCTTGAGCTCAGAGAATGATACCTGTACAATTCTTCTTTGACTAATTATCGATAGTTTAGGGGCTCCATGTCTAAACAAAATTGTATCAGTGTTTATGGGCTTTTGAGAAGGCCCTGCCCGTGTCAGTGAGGGTTCCAGCAGGGCACTTGGTGGCACCCCTGAGCAAGGTCGGTGAAGCCCCAGAGTCTGATGATGGGCTGTTCACACAGATGTGGGCAGGGCTCAGGACCCACTGGGGGGGTGAGCCCCCCAGAATCAGTCCTTAGGGGCGCTGGAACCTAGGGAAGGCCCTCAGAGACTTGCACCTTAGGAACTTTGTCCTCAGCAAGAGTTGCAGGCGGATCTGGAAAGGAGGGATGGGAACCCTCCTCCGACTGCCCAGCTCCTGCCAGTGCCTCTGGCCGGCTGCAACCAAACCAGAATCTGCACAGACCAGCCTCCAGGGACAGAGAGGCAGCGGCAGGCTGAGGAAGAGGCAGACTCTGGAGGGGACCCACCCACCCCGCATACCTGGGCACTGCCACGGGCTGGGCTCCCCTATCCTCAGAAGGGTGTGTGTGTATGTCCGTCGTCAGGTGGATGGCCAGAGTGCCCTGGCTACTTGATCCCCCACCTTGCAGCAGGTAGCACCGCCCGAGCACCCCAAGTCCTCCGTCCCTACCTCCGTGTCCAGGCTGACACAGGCCCTGACCCCACAGTTGAGGGTGGGCAGCATGGGAATTCTGATCTTTCACTCCAGCTACCAGACCAGAAATGGGCAGTCCTTCCCGTCCCTCAGCCCTGTGGGGACAGGCAGTAGACGGACGTGCAGAGTCTGTGGATAGAAGTGGAGGGGAAAGCGGAGAGACCTGGAGCAGAGAGCTGAGAGGTGCTGTGGACTCTGATCTGGGAGCAGTCCATAGTCCCTTTTGGTCTTGGGTGCTGTTGGTCTGCTGGAAGCCACTGCCTGGTGGACACAAGTGCAGCAATGGGCTCTGGCTCCAGTCCAGGCGTTCCGTCTGCCGGCTGCCCGCCACACTGAGTCAGCACTGTCCAGGGCTCCATGAGCAAGGCCTGGAAGAGCAGCCCACGGTACAGGTCCCCAGTGGGCCTCCCCCACCAGAAGCCCGGGGCCCCATGCCCTTGGGGCCTCTCTGATCCCCACCTTCAGCCAATGGGGCCCACCAGCTCTGCTCCAGCCCAGCCAGGGCTCCAGCTCCTGAGTCTTTCTCCTGCAGGCTTCCTCACTCCTTCATGGAATGGAGTGTGTGACATTGGTCCTGACTCCTGGGGGATTCTGCAAAGAGTCAAATTTAGGACTGCGGTGGGCAGTGGGTGGGTTGTGCTCCTATAGACTGCAGGGCCTCCCCCAGCCTCCCTGAGTCTGACTCCAGAGCAGGGACTCAGGAGGGTGTGGCCAGCAGAACCTGGATGCCTGGGAGGTCTCCTGGGCTGGGTTCCCCTGGCTCCCACAAGGTCTCGGCCATACCCCTTTCCACCAGAGCTCTGAGGGTCTCCAGCCCCTCCACTTGGCACCTCTTTCTTTTCTATGGGTGCACACACACACACCCCTTTCTCCTGACCCAGGAGCTGAGCCTGTGTCCTCCCGCTGTTATATGAGGGCGCTGGGTCTTTGCCCAAGCCAGGGGATTCTGGAGAGTGAAAGGGAGCGTGACCATCAGCACAAAGCAGGACTGTCTTGGCAGGCTTGGACACGTGGTTACCCTCAAAGGGCCCCAAGGTCAGAAACAGTTGGGTGTCTTCAGAAATTCCTTGTTACTCCTCCTCACCCTTTCTCCTTTGGATGGCCCAGCTTGGGGTCTAGCCCTCAAGGACTCTCCAATAAACATCTTCACCAGTCCTGTTTACTGGGACAAAGACATTGTTATTTATTTCTTTTTATAACTTCTATTTCTATAAACATTTAGATTTTCAGGAGAAAGTTAGGAATAGGGGCCGGACAATTTTTCCATCCAACAGAGAAACAGGGAGGGGCAGTTAATTTGGTATCTGCCATCCAGCACCCTGGTCCTGACTCCCTCCATTCTCCATCTGTAAACTGGGGAGGGGACCTCAATTCCAGGCACAGAGGGGGGAGTCCACGAACATGTGTCCACTAAAACAATCAAACTAAAACAGGGACTGTGAGCCTGAGTGTTTGAAAGTTTGTACAGAAACGGCTTCGCTTCTCCCTCCTGCTTTCAGACTCTCTGTGGGCAAGAGGCACTTGGCTACCAGGACTTGCCCACAGCAGGGCCTCATGGAGCCCTTAACTGGGGACCCCAGAAGTCACAGAGATGGAATCAGGATTGCTGACCTGCAGTCAGGGCCAGGAGGCTGAGCCAGGTGGAAATTGCCTGTGAGTGGCAGTGTTACCAGATGAAGAGGGTCCAGCTGCCTGTCACTGTCAGCCAATATGCAGAGACGGGATAGGGCCACTAAACTTTGTCAAAATGCCAGGATTCTGGAGAACAGTAGCCGCTCCAGGACTGTTCTGTTCTTCCATTTCCAAAATCAGTTTTAGACATAAAAGTTCAAAGCAAAGACCACACCAACCCCCATTCCAAATAATAATCAGCGTAACTCAATGAATTATTACATTCCAATTCAAAAATTAATCTCCTAATTCAATCTACCTAAACTACTTAAGATAGGCATCTTTAGGGTGAAAGCTAAATTTACAAAACAGTAAGAGTGGGAGACAGGAGGTGAAGGTCGCTTAGGACCTAAACTGAGCAGGCCAGCTGTGTCAAGTTGATCCTAGCCTGAATGACTCCATCTTATTCTCACTGCATGTGCTTTCAATGGGGACTTGTGAGGTGTGGGCTTGGATGAGGGCAAGAGGTCACCCACAAGTCCTGCCTTTAGCAGGGGAGAGGTTAGTTAAAGCTGGGCTTCCTACCAGGGAACCTGCTCCCTGCCATCCTGTAGGGGCTGCCTGGGGTCCTGGCTCAGGTCCCAGAGAAGGTACTGGAGGTGGGGGAGGAGTGCTCAGCTTGGGATCTGGCTCAAGCTAATTGCAGGCACTCCCTGACCATCAGAGGCTTTTCGAATATTTTATCCTTGGGTTCTTCATCTGCAAAATGAGGTTGACAATTGTGTGCCCCATTCCCTTTCTGGATAAGAGTAAACATAGCTCAGCTATTCAAAACTGAGCACTTTGCACATTCTACAGTGGGAGCAGATGCTGGGGGAAGGGCAGGGCTGCTGTGAAAACCAGCAGCAGGTGTCTCCAGCCTGGGCTAGAAGCTCTGCCTGGCCACTCCAGTGCTCTAGTGTGGACAGCTTGTTCCTTGTGCAGCTCCCTTCAGGGTCTAACTGTAGCCTTCATTCCACTCAGCTGGCCTTGTACTGCCCCTGGGCCAGCCTGGTGGAGAGTCCTAGCTCTAGGACTTGAGTCTCCTGCAGCTCCTGGGCCCCAGCTCTACCTTGAGAGCTGGGCCAGTGTTGACCCCTTCCCCCTGCGCCCAGGCCAGTGGCTGGTGTCCTGTCTTTACCCATCACAGCAGCCCACGTGTGCAGGAAACCTGCTGACAGTACTGCTAAGGTTCTGAATGCTCTGCACACACAGCTCTCTACCAGGCTGGTGAGTCTGTGCTGCGTCCTTTATCTGGGGGGCTCCTGCCCCGCCCTAGGCTGTGAACTAGGCCAGCTCCCAATCATCATGAAGGAGGTAGATACCCAACATGCCCTGACAGCCATTGTTTGCTGGGCACATGTCACATGCCCTGCAATTCTTTGGTAATTGCTTTGCATTCCACACACGGAGGGGCTGGGCTTAAAGAGATTAGTGACCACCCAGTTTCACATGTTAGTGAGAGGCAGGCCAGAATCTCACTCGGCCTGGTTCTCGGACAATTTGTACCCTGCCATCTCGTTTGTTTCAGGCATCCCCCTCCCCGAGGATGGCATTACCTTCATGTTGCCTCTCTGACTCTCAGAGACACGATGCACAAAACAAAAATCAGGCATACATGGAGCAAATGAGAATTCAAAGGACTGGGGCTTTCCACCCCAAATGATCTTTGCACACTTCTGACAATTGCAAGAGCTATGGTATAAATAATAGGCACTCCCAAAAGGTACTTACTTACATAGGTAACAGTCCTCATCACCTGCTTAAGAATTGTCTTTTAGGGTGGTGCCTCTGGCTCAGTGAGTAGGGCACCAGCCCCGTAAACCGAGGGTGGTGAGTTCGAACCTGGCCCCAGCCAAACTGCAACAAATAATAGCCGGGCGTTGTGGTGGGCGCCTGTAGTCCCAGCTACTTGGGAGGCTGAGGCAAGAGAATCGTCTAAGCCCAAGAGCTGGAGGTTGCTGTTGAGCTGTGTTGCCACAACACTCTACTGAGGGCAACAAAGTGAGACTGTCTCTAAAAAAAAAAAACAATTGTCTTTTAGATTTGCATTTGTTTGGTTAAGGTTGCTAGCACGCAGTTGCAGAGCAGAGAATGGACAATGGGAAGCTAAGGAGCCCTCTCAGCATGGGGTGCGGGGTGGGACCCTGGGCCAGTTCTCTTCGGCTCCCTCCCACTCCCGAGTAGTTCCGAGGTGCCCGTGGAACTATTAGTGAGGGGAGGAAGGCTGCCTGGAGGAGGAAGAGGCTGCCCAATCTCAAGTTTTAGGGAAAGGCCGAGGAGAACATGTGACTGTGCAGTGGGCAAGGCCCCTCGTGGTGCAGGCATCTGGAGGGGAATCAGTGGGGACCAGGTGTGCAGGGGCCTCGCCAGACAGGGAGCTCCGTGGGAACAGGATCCAGGGGCCGGGCCAGGAAAACTGTCTCAAGGAGACATCTGAGCCAAGTTGGGATGAAAGGGGTCCCATCTGAGCCAGCAGGATCCTGCCTGGACACAAACGCCCTGTTTTGCAGCAAACTCCTCCCCTGTTTTCTTATCTTGGCCTCAGTGTCCCCATTTGTAAAATGTAACTTTGGATCCCTAAGGACCTTCCAGGGCTGAAGCTTTGTGGCTGGACCTGCCCCTTACCCCACCGCGATGCAGGGCAAGCTTATAGAACCCTTTGCAGCTTGCTGGCATTTCAGGGTTCCAGGTTCGGGACCTCACGGGCCTCTCTCGGAGAAGCAGCAGAGGAAGCCCTGCGCAGGCCGGACGCCGGGCCACCCGCACTTCAGCCCGCCAGACTTCAGTCTAGGCTAGGAGCCAGTCTGGCCCCGCCCCCGTTGCTATGGTAACGGCCCTTCCCACAGGCTCCGGGAGCCTGCAACTTGGAGACAAAAAGCCGAGAGGTTGCTATGGAAACGGGGGGCCGCTTTCACTGGGGCGGAGACTCCGGGGCCAAGCCTTCGAGGCCGGGGTTCCCAGGGCCAGGGGCTCCAGAGAGGCAGGATGTCCAGGACGGGGCCTTCACTGGGGTGGAGGCTCCGGGGCCGACCTTTCGGGTTGGGGTTTTCAGAGACTGGGCCTTCTGGGCGGGGTCTTCAGCGAGGCAGGAGTCTCCAAGTGTAGGATTTCCAGGGAGTAGGGGGTGTCCATGGGTGTGGTCTCTAGGGGCGGGGTCTCCAGGGGTGTGGCCTCTAGTAGCGGGGTCTCAAGTGGTGTGGTCTCTAGGGGCGGGGTCTCAAGGGGGTGTGGTCTCTGGGGGCGGGGTTTCCGGGGGTGTGGTCTCTAGGGGAGGGTCTCTGGAGAGTAGAGGGTGTTGTCTCCAGGGGCGGGACTCCAGCGAGTAGGGGGTGTGGTCTCTGGGGGGTGGGGTCTCCAATGAGGCGGGGCCTCTATCCGCCGGGTCCAGGGGTGGCTTCCTGGCTGACACCGCTGGCTGTGCGCAGCATCCTTCTGAGAGGCGAGTCTCTTGCGTTGGACCGCCCGCCCCAGGGTTCCACCCAAATTCTGAACCAGGGACTTTGTAATTCGCTTCTTCTTTTTTTTTTTTTGAGACAGAGTCTCACTTTGTCACCCTCAGTAGAGTACTATGGTGTCATAGCTCACAGCAACCTCCAGCTCTTGGGCTCAAGCTCCTCCCTCCTCAGCCTCCCGAGTAGCTTGGGACTACAGGCGCCCACCACAAATCTAGCTATTTTTTCCTTCGAGACGGAGTCTCACTCCAGCTCAGGCTGGTCTCGAATTCCTGAGTTCGTGCGATCTGCCCACTTCAGCCTCCCAGAGTGCTGGGATCACAGGCCTGAGTCGCAGCGCCCAGCCGTGTCTCTTTTAAATAATTTAGCAAAATATGCTAGTAATCTTTCCACATCAGCGGTCATTGAGATTCATTCCTTAGCAGCTTCTGAGAAATCACTCCCGTGTTTCCCAATTCATTTAACCAGTGTCCAAGGTTATCTCCAGGTTTTGCATCAATGTTGTTGCAAATATTCTTACAAAAAAAAAATCTTTCAGCAAATTTTTCTGCCTGTGTATATACCACAAGCAAATTTTAGCCAAGGAGTTACGGAATCGAGGGTAGGAGGATTTCAAATGCAGGTGCATCTTTAACAAACTGCTCTCCGGAAAAATTCCACTACTTGACTATGGCACAGAGGGGCCAATTTTTCTAGATTATATGTAGGTCAAAAATGGTTGAGCTGTTTTTTCTTGCTGGATATCATCAGATACTTTAATTTTGGAAAATCTGATGGTCAAAGAAAGACTTTGCTGTTTTGATTTGTGTTTCTTTAGCCGTGATGATCTTTTTACCTGCTATTGACCCACTTTTCGTTCCATTTTTCTGTAAACTGTCTCTTTATATCTCTGTCCAGTTCTCTGGTGGTTGTTACTTTTTAAATTTTTTGCTATTGGTTTGCATAAGCTCTTTCTAATGCAAGAAATTTCTTTCTTTTTTTTTAGAGACAGAGTCTCACTTTAATCACCCTCGGTAGAGTGCTGTGGCATCACACAGCTCACAGCAACCTCCAACTCCTGGGCTTAGGCGATTCTCTTGCCTCAGCCTCCCAAGAAGCTGGGACCACAGGCACCCACCACAACGCCCAGGTATTTTTTTTGTTGCACTTTGGCCGGGGCCAGGTTTGAACCCGCCACCCTTGGGGCTGGCACCTTACTCACTGAGCCACAGGTGCCACCTCTGCAAGAAACTTCTTCATCTTCAGATGTGTTGGAACAGTTTTTCCAGTGCTGGGCTGGTCTTTTAATCTTGTTACTGGCATTTGGGCCAAGTAAATGTTCAGTTTTTATGTAACACCCTCCATCTTCAGAGCACTCGGGTGATGTGGCATGCTTTCTCCACTCCAAGGCATTACACACATCCACTGTGCTTCATTCTCATTTCCTAAAGTTTCAGTTTTTGCAGGTAAATGTTTGTTCCATTAAGAATTTATCACGGCTTGGCGCCTGTGGCTCAACGGGCTAAGGCACCAGCCACGTACACCTGAGCTGGCAGGTTCGAATCCAGCCCGGCCTGCCAAACAACAATGCTGGCTGCAACCAAAAAAAAATGGCCGAGCGTTGTGGCGGGCGCCTGTAGTCCCAGCTACTTGGGAGGTGGAGGCAGGAGACTCGCTTGAGCCCAGGAATTGGGGGTTGCTGTGAGCTGTAATGCCACAGCACTCTATCCAGGGTGACAGCTTGAGGCTCTTCCTCAAAAAAAAAAAAAAAAAAAAGAATTTATCTTGATTGGGCGGTGCCTGTGGCTCAGTGAGGAGGGCAATGGCCCCATATACCAAGGGTGGCGGGTTCAAACCTGACCCTGGCCAAACTTCAACAAAAAAATAGCCAGGTGTTTTGGCGGGCACCTGTAGTCCCAGCTACTCAGGAGGCTGAGGCAAGAGAATCGCCTAAGCCCAAGAGCTGGATGTTGCTGTGAGTTGTGATGCTATGGCACTCTACAGAGGGTAACAAGGTGAGACTCTGTCTCTATGGAAAAAAGAAAGAAAAAAAAAGAATAGATCTGGATCTCACATGTCAGGTGGGATCCAGCCATATATTTTCTCTAAGTGTCTAATACCATTTATAAAATGGTCTGTTTCCCCAAAATTATTTGAAATGACATCCTTATTATAAACTTTTGGTCTAGTTCTTTTTCAATGCTGGCATCTTTTCAATTACTAGAATTCCATGATATGTTTTAATACTAAACAGGGCAGATTCTCTTCATCCTTCTTTTCAACAAATTTTCTGATTCATCTTGCATGGTTGTTTCTCCATGTGAAATTCTGTTGCTATTTTAATTGCAATTACTTTGAATGTGTAGCTTTAATTCAGGGAAAACTAGCTCTTTTACAAAATCTCCCCATTTCCAAAATTACACTATGCTTTCCCCTTAATTAACCTCATTTCAATGGATTTTCAAAGTTTTCCATACAATTTCTTTATGAACAGAAAACCTGTGCATTTTTTGTTGTTTCTGGGTATTTACATTTCTGACTGCTGCTGTGATTGGACTTCTTCATGATGGGCTTTAACCGCTAGTAGTTTGTTTATGTGGAAATTTCTGCCTTTCCAGTGATAAGTTTTCTTACTGTTCCCTGACTTATTGTTCCTCATAGCTTTTCACTCATCCCTTAGGTTTGCCAGATAGATGATTACATCATCTGTGAGTAAATGATAATTTTGTTTCTTCTATTCCAATATTTTTAACCTTTTATTTAAATAGGAAAACCCAACCGTTTCTTTTCTATACATCAGAATGCTTCTGATGCCAAATGTATAGCTTTTTCTCCCCATGAACTATTTCTACAACTTTGTTTTGAGACAGAGCCTCAAACTGTCACCCTGGGTAGAGTGCTGTGGTGTCGCAGCTCACAGCAACCTCCAACTCCTGGGCTTAAGTGATTCTCCGGCCTCAGCCTCCCAAGTAGCTTGGACTACAGGTACCTGTCACAACACCCGGCCATTTTTTGGTTGTAGTTGTCATTGTTGTCTGGCAGGCCCAGTCTGGATTTGAATCTGCCAGCTCTGGTGTATGTGGCTGGTGCCTTAGCTGCTTGAGCTACAGGTGCCGAGCCTCTACAACTCTCTTGATACAAGCTAGGGTTCCTGCAATTCAACACAACACTAATAACCTGGAATTAGTGCAGATCCCACAGTCAACCCCTCAAGACTGGCCCCCACTTCAGATTCCAATTGCAAGCAGTGGATCACCAGGACCCACACTTTCATCCAACTCAGCTACAAATCAGGGGTTCCCATGACTTCCTCTTCAGATTGAATAATTTGCTATGCAGCTCACAGAATTCAGAGAAACATTTATGTTTACCAGTTTATTGTAAAAGATATGCCAAAGAATACAGCCACATGAAGATGTGCATGGAGGGGGGGTGGTGCCTGAAAGGGTCCTGAATGCAGGCGTTTCCATCCTGTGGAGTTGGGGCGCATGACTCCTGGGCTCATCAGTGGAGAAGCTCTCCAGGCCCTGTGTTTTAGGGATTTTTACTCTTCTGCAGGCATTGATCCAGAGTCATGCAACTGATGGAGAGTTAAGACATCCTCTGCTCTGAGTAGCCCCTTGGGTAGACTTACCCACCCGGACCCTGCAGGGCTGCCCTTCCTCAAATGAAGCCAAGAAGCCACTTCCCCCCAAAGTCTTTGGTTTCTTTCTTTCTTTCTCTCTGTCTCTCTCTTCTTTCTTCCTTTTCTTTCCCTTCCTTCCTTCCTTCCGAGATAGAGTCTTACTTGGTCACCCCTGGTAGAGTGCCCTGGTGTCATAGCTCACAGCAACCTCAAACTCTTGGGCTCAAGTAATTCTCTTGCCTCAGTATCCCGAGTAGCTGGGACTACAGGCACCTGCCGCAGTGCCCAGCTATTTTTAGAGTCTCACTCTGGCTCAGGCTGATCTTGAACCTGTGAGTACAGGTAATCCACCCACCTTGCCCTCCCATAGAGGTAGGATTACTGGTGTGAGCCTGCTTTTCAACTAGAAATAGATGGCCCCTTGGTTGAATTCCTTTTCAACATCCATTAAAATCATCTCATTTCTTTTTATCTTATGACTCACTAAAATGGTAGTTATATTAGAATGGAGTTCCTAATATTGAACCACTTTCATTCCAGAGAAGGGTCATTCTAATGTCTCACCAAGTTCTATCTGGCCATGTTATTTATGTTTTTGCAGTAGTATTGCTATGAAATTGGTTTCCCAGTTTTCTTTTTCTTTTTCTTTTCTTTTCTTTTTTTTTTTTTGAGACAGAGCCTCAAGCTGTCACCCTGGATAGAGTGCCGTAGCATCACAGCTCATAGCAACCTCCAATTCCTGGGCTCAAGCGAGTCTCTTGCCTCTGCCTCCCAAGCAGCTGGGGCTACAGGTGCCCACCACAACACCTGGCCATTTTTTTGGTTGCAGCTGTCATTGTTTGGCGGACCTGGGCTGGATTCGAACCCGCCAGCTCAGGTGTATGTGGCTGGCGCCCTAGCCCGTTGAGCCACAGGTATGGAGCTGGTTTCCCAGTTTTCTATGTTGGGGTCTCTCTGCCAGATTTTGGCATCAGTTCTATGCTGGCTTTACCAAAAAAAAGAAAAAAAATTCTTAGATATCATTCTTTTTATAGTTGCAGGTTACTTTAAGTGATATTAGAATAGTCTAATTTTTTAAGTTTATAGAATGTGAAATTACCTGGTCCTAGGCCTGTTAGTGGCTGTGAAAACTGCTTCTTCTACTCTAGTGATCTACATGGGTCACTATGATAGTTTTGAGACATACTATGTTATTTCACTTCCAAGAAACACAGTTGACATCTTCCTTTCTGATCCGCCTGTGCAAGTTTCAAGATAGCTTATTAGTGTCACTGGGAGAGCTTCATCTGTTTCTGTCTGTGGAGATCTTACATTTCTTAATTTTTGTGCATCTTAAAACTTTCATCTCAATTTCTGAAAATTTTAATTAATTAATTTATTAATTTTGAGACAGAGTCTCATTCTGTCACTCTGGTAGAGTGTACTGGCATCACAGCTCAAAGCGACCTCAGAATCTTGGGCTCAAATAATCCTCCTGCCTCAGTCTCCCAAGTAGAGGGCATGAAAGGTGCCTGCCACAATGCCTGGCTATGAAAATTGTATTTATTCAGAAAATAATTTGTTCTTATATATTTTCAAGTTAGTTGCGTCGAGCTTTTCTATTATCTGTATTTGTGACTTTCTCTATTTTTAGTTCTAATTATATGCTGGTGCTTTCTTCCTTATTTTCCTTGTGTAAACTAATCAGCAGTGCTTTATCGTCTGCCTCCTACTTCTTTGCAAAGAACAATTCTTTGATGGTTCTATTTTCTGACTTATTTATTTCTTCTTCATTTTCCCTTTATTATTATTTCCATTCACTTTCGTTTAATTTTATTTCTTCTGGCCAGGTGCGGTGGCTCACGTCTGTAATCCTAGCACTTGGGGAGGCCTAGGTGGGTGGATTGCCCTGAGCTCAGGAGTTTGAGACCAGCATGAGCCACAGTGAGACCCCGCCTCTACAAAAAAAAAAAAAAAAAGCCAAATGTTGTGGTGGGCATCTGTAGTCCCAGCTACTTGGGAGGCTGAGGCAAGAGAATCACTTGAGCCCAAGAGTTTGAGGCTGCTGTGAGCTATGATGCCACAGCACTCTACTGAGGGCACAAAGTGAGACTGTGTCTCAATGAAAAATAAATAAATAAATAAATAAATAAATAAATAAATAAAAGAAAAAAAAGAAAATTAAAAAACCTTCAAACTAAGGTTTGAAGCAAAATTTAAAAAAAAGAACAAGGCTCAGCGCCTGTGGCTCAATGGGCTACGGCACCAGCCATGTACACCTGAGCTGGTGGGTTCGAATCCAGCCCGGGCCCGCCAAACAACAATGATGGCTACAACCAAAAAATGGCTGGGCGTTGTGGCGGGCGCCTGTGGTCCCAGCTACTTGGGAGGCGGAAGCAGGAGACTCGCTTGAGCCCAGGAATTGGGGGTTGCTGTGAGGCCACAGCACTCTATCTAGGGTGACAGCTTGAGGCTCTGTCTCAAAAAAAAAAAAAAAAAAAAAAAGAACAAAAAAATTTGATTTCTTCTGTTTCTACCTTCCTGAGTTAAAAATCCAATGACTCATTTATTTATTTTCATGCTTCCTTTCTCATTTCAGTTAATGTTTAAAGCTAGCTATTTTCCTTGGAGTACAGCTTTAGCCATATCCCATAAGTTTTGCTAGGTAATATTTCCATGTTTATTTTCTCGTCATTGTGTAGTTTCAGCTTTTTTTCCCTGTGGTTCAGTGAAATCAGCATTATTTTAGAAAAGCAAATTGCAAGCCCCAGATGGCATGCTGCCACCCTGCCCCAGTGTCTCTGAGGGTGGCCTCCTCCCAGCAGAGACCCCTTGGGGCAGGGGTTACCAGGGCCTGTTTACTCACCTGTGTCATTCTCCAGCTATGTAGCAGGTGCTCAGGAAAGGGATGGGTGGATGTACGGTTGTAGATTAAAGGCAGGCCTGGGGAGCACAGCCAGCCTTGTCTTCAACATGAGCCTGGGAGCCGCCTCTGTCCTGGGCCCCTTGCATGATCTGCAGCCTCTAAGTGTGTGGGGAGGTGGAGTCAGGGATGAGTCCTCAGTACAGTTTTCAGGGCATTAGTGTGAGGACTCAGAACTTCATCCATTCCATGGGGACGTGTGTGTGGGATTCAGAGTGTTGGCCAATCTCATTGTTTTTCTTTGAACACTTCATCTTTTTTTTTTTTTTTTTTTGAGACAGAGCCTCAAGCTGTCATCCTGGATAGAGTGCTGTAGCATCACAGCTCACAGCAACCTCCAATTTCTGGGCTCAAGAGAGTCTCCTGCCTCTGCCTCCCAAGTAGCTGGGACTACAGGCGCCTGCACAACGCCCGGCCATTTTTTGGTTGCAGCCGTCATTGTTGTTTGGCAGACCCGGGCTGGATTCGAACCCGCCAGCTCAGGTGTACGTGGCTGGCACCTTAGCCCGTTGAGCCACAGGCGCCGAGCTACTTCATCATTTTTCAACTTCTAAACAGAAAAATCAAAGGCAGGACTGGTGTGTGGACAGGCACTCAGGGCTTGCCCCCACTGTCCCTGCTCATTTCCTGCTTTCTGAATTCAGAGTTCATGAGACTGAAAGATGAAGAGAGGAAGGAAGAGGGAGGAAGAGAGGAAGGGAAAAGAAAGGAAAGCAATGAGATTGGCGTATTTTCACTGCTGGGTCTGTGAGTTGCACGTGGCCACGCTCAGGAGGTGGCCCTGCCCTCTTTAATGTCCTGAAATTCTCCAAAGTTTTATCTTTTGTGTTTTGGGAGGTCAGAGAGCATGCGCAGGGGAGATGCGCGAATCTTTGTGTGTCCTTGTCACCCGTATTGCCCTTCCAGACCGTGTTTGCAGGGCCATGGCACGAAACTCTGGCACCTGCCATGTGCCGAGTTCACAGGACTCAAAGCAAGGGCCAGGTGCAGAAGTTATGTCCACAGCCAATGATATACTGCAGCCTGGAGAGGACACTAGAACTTGCTCCAGATATAGAAAGAAGACAGTGGCATCCTCAGAAACACCAGTGACCGTGAGTCTCCTGCACTTTGACACTTTTCCTTACCCATTCTACTTCCTGTGTTCCCCATTCATTTAAGCTGAAAATGCCAGGAGGAAGGAAATGAAAAGATGGGAAATGCAGCGTTCCTCTTTCATCCCTTCTTCCTCATCAGTAAGCTGAAGGCAGGGCGTGTTGGTAGGATGCTCCACTATTGAAGTGACAAAAACAGTTGAGTTGTAATAGTTTTACATGGCGTTTCCACCGTTCTGGTAAGAACAGAATACATACACATACATGAGCTACCAAGTATGAAACATGTAATTTTGGTGATTTTGCATGTAAGTTGAAAGTTTTTACATTTGTGTTTAAAACTGGCATTCTACAAATAAAGAGGAAGGGTAACATTCATGCTAGCAACTTACAATTTTAAGTTTTCTTCAGTGAGAATGAGGTTAAACTGCAAATGAAAAAACACCATGGCTGGCTTGGTGCCTGTGGCTCAAGCGGCTAAGGCGCCAACCACATACACCTGAGCTGGCGGGTTCGCATTCAGCCCAGGCCTGCCAAACAACAATGACGGCTGCAACCAAAAAAAGGCCAGGCATTGTGGCGGGCCCCGGGGCGCCTGTAGTCCCAGCTACTTGGGAGGCTGAGGCAAGAGAATCATTTAAGCCCAGGAGTTGGAGGTTGCTGTGAGGTGTAATGCAACGGCACTCTATCCAGGTCGACAGCTTGAGCTCTGTCTCAAAAAAAAAAAAAAAAAAAATCAAGGGCGGCGCCTGTGGTTCAGGGAGTAGTGCGCCAGCCCCATATACCGAGGGGGGTATATGGAGGGTTCCAACCCGGCCCCAGCCAAACTGCAACCAAAAAATAGCTGGGCGTTGTGGTGGGCGCTGTAGTCCCAGCTATTCGGGAGGCTGAGGCAAAAGAATTGCCTAAGCCCAGGTGTTGGAGGTTGCTGTGAGCTGTGACACCACAGCACTCTACTGAGGGTGACAAAGTGAGATTCTGTCTCTAAAAAACAAAAAAACCCCATGGCAGGTTAAGAAGAGGCTGTGGTGCATGGAGAACCTCCCTTTCTCTGGGGTGCAACGCACCCACCTTGCTGCTCTTTCTTCTCTTTCTCCTTTATTCTCTTTCATTCTCTCATCCTCTCTTTCTAAAAATACAAAATAAATTATATATTGTTATATTCTAATTTTTGTCTAGAGAAATCTTTCTTGCCCTGTGAGCACCTACTGCGCTTTCCACCCTAACAATTTGGACCTTAGATAATATTTTAAAATAGATTCAAAAGAGAAAAGTGCAAATAAACAAAATACAGAATAAAAAGAAGTAAAAACAGAAACAAGGCCTATAAGAAAAACGTGCCAGTTATTGAAACATTTTAATGAAATGTATTAATACCTAGAAAAATGTCAAATTAATTCCTAGAAAAATGTCAGTTGCCTCAAGAAATAGAGAACTTGCCCAGATTATTTCACAAAAATTAAAGCGATGAAGACCTCTACCCTCAGGGGCTCCGATGCTTTTATTGCTTCTATTTTACTAAGGTTGGGAAGAACAGTTACCTTCTCTTTCATGCAAGTCCTGAGAAATAGAAAGAGAGGGGAGGCTTCTCTCTGGGTTTCCAGGGGGATGGTGGGAGGCAGATCTCGTTTGCAGAAGTGGGTGTGCATCTGCACGCGCCCTTCCTACTAGCCGCAAGCCCGCTGCAAATGGAGGTGAAGCACCACCTTCCTCCCTGGGTTGCCTGAGGATTAAATGGTTAACAGAGAAGCCGCCGGGGCAGCTCCTGGCACCTGCTGGTCGCGGAGGTGGGTTCAGTAGCTTAGCGGCGACGCTCAGGATGCCAAAGGCTAGGCTGGGTTGGGGAGGAACTCCGGGGCCCCCGCTTCTGGGTGGCGTGACGTCACCACGCCCACTGCACCGCAGTGCGGGGAAGTCCCTGTGGACGAGCTGACCAGAGGCCTTGTCACAGATGCCCAGCCCTGGGGGCGGGGAAGGTTGATGGAGGCTGGTTGTCCGCAGAGACGCTGGTCAGCAGCCGTGACCGTGAAAGCGGCTGGGTGGGGGTGGGAGGAGATGACAGGGGCTGGGGTTTGCCAGTGTGGACCCAAGGCAGCGCAGAGCTGGGCGGTCTAGGGAAGTTAACCTGGATAGACAAAGCACAGGGGCCGAGGGGCCCGGGGAAGTGGGTCTCCACTAGGCGGAATGGGAGAGGCGGCGGCCGTCTGGGGCGGCGGTTGCATCATCCCCGGAGCTGGGCGGTCTGCGCGGCTCCGGTCTCGCTCCCGCGCTCCGAGCCAGACCCGGGATGCGATTTTGACATCCACCTGTTACTCCCCGAGTCAGTATCCTAGACCCGCCCCCACGTCCCCTCCCTGGCGCGAGGAGCCCACTCCGGCTCCGTCTGCCCCCGACGCGTCTGCGCCGTTGGCCGGGGAGTGGGGGGGCGGCGAGCAGGTGGATGTTTGACGATTTCCCCTGAAAGGCGAAGGGTGAGGGAGGGCACAGCCTGAGGTGGGCGAGGGGTCTACAGCGGGGCGCCGCCGGGTTCCTCCCCTGGAGAGGTGCGGGAGGGCGGCAGCGCGCGGGGGCTGCTCCGGGGGAGGGGACAAAGCCCGGCGTGTGTCCCCCACTTCCCAGCGGAGCCCGCCCCGGTGTCAGTGGTGACGTCACAGCCCGTCCCCAGCCCCCTCCGGCCCCAGCCCGGCCCCAGCCCCAGCCCCATCTCCGCGGCGGCCGCGACGCCTGTCCCTCTGCCCGCGCGACAAACCAGCTGGCAGCTGGAGCTCGGACGCCGCTCGCAGCCAACCAGCGCGGCGGGAGGGGCGCGGGGCGGGCCGGGTTGGGGGCGCTGAGTCCGTCACGCGGCGCCTCCGTCACAGCGCCCAGCACAGCCGGCGAGCGGCAGCAGCTCCGGGCTCCAGGACCCGCGGCCAGCCATCGCCCATGCGGGGCCGCCGCCAGTGACGCGGGAGAGGTAAGGCTGCTCCCCGCGGGGCCGCCCGGCGCCCCTCGCCCCTCGCCCCTAACCTGTTCTCGACACCCTGCACCTGCTCCGACCGCGTCCCTGGAGGGAAGCTCCCGCCCGGCGCCGGCCTCCTGGTCGTGGCCGGAATGCGAGGCCCCTTGCCTTCCCCCGATCCTCCTCCATACCAGCAGAGAACAAAGGGGCAAATTCAGGGGTATCCGCCCTTCATGCGCAGCTTGGAATGCTCCCTTCGCTGAGGCCTCTGTCGCTACGGGACTCTCGGCTTGGGTGGGCAGCGGTCGCCACGGGAAGGACGCGCAGGAGGGGTCTGGGTACATCCTCCCTTCCCCACGCCGCATCCTTCCCCAGGAGAGGAGCAGCCCAGCTAGGATGCGATCGGGGCTATCCCGGGACCGGCGCGGGAGAGGAGGGAGAGAAAGAAGGGGTGAGGACGCAGAGGGGGCACCCGGGAGGGGCGCGGCTACAGCTCCCGGGTCCAAGAGGAGGGTACGCAGGACCGCCGGGCTCGGGATGCTGCTGCGGTCCCCGGGGTGGGGGAGGGCGGATGCTGGAGCTGCGAGCAAAACAGGCGGGCGGGGCTGGCGGAGGCTACTGCATGAGGCCCCCCCACCACGCCACCCTCTTCGTGCTCACCGAGGCTCCCATGCCCTGCCTCATTCGCAAGAGACCCCAGCTCCCTTCCAGAAAGACCCACGACCAGGGAGGGGCCGCCAGAGCACGGCCTGGTGTAAGCCGCTCGCGACCCTGTAACAGGTGCGGTCCGTGGCGGGGAGGGGGCTGCGGGGCGCGTCGTCCCTGCGGGCGGCGCTCGGATGTCAGGAAGGAACCAGGCAGCTAGGACCCCTGCACGCCCACTTTAAGCCGCCCTTCACCCAACTCCCTCCTCCAGCCAGAGGCACAGCCCTCCCACTTGGGAAGGGGCCAGGACAGCATCGCTGAGGGGAGGGAGGGTCAGCCGGCGGTGGGGCGCTGAGTGGGTGAGGGGACTGCTGGCTGCAGGGGCTTGAGGGGGAGGGGAGGGAGGGAATGCCAAGTCATGGGGCCTGCTGGGCGCGAGCGCGACGTCTCCCTAGCGCGGACTCGATGCGCGCCCACATGCCGGGGAATGAGGACTTTTCCCCTGAGACCAGAGGACCCCTCCCCAAGCGGCTGCCCCTTTTGAGGTTGCCCGCGTTGCTGGGATTAAAGGCCTGCGGGGGCAAGCGGATGATTGGATCTTGCGGCTGCGGGAGAGGAGGAAGTGTGCTGGGCTGGTACCGGCCTAACCCTGCCTAAGACACAGCCGCTCAGGCTGCTGACCGGCCTCTGCCAGGCGCCCATGCCCAGCCCCCACTTGGTCTGAGAAGGCTGCAGAAGGTTTGAAGGAAAGCTCCGTCTTACAGAGGGGGGTTGGGGCTGTACCTGCGGCAGCCATTTTGCAGGTGTGGCTGACCACCGGGGGCAGCTGGGCTGTGGGATGGTCGGGGGGCCAGGTGTGGGGCTGGTGTGGAGCCTACCAGGCAGGGTGCGGGATGCGGCCAGGGCCAGGTCTCAGCTCCTCACTTCCATTGTACACACACCATCCATTTAGGTGGGATCCTTGTTTGGGGGTTGGGGTCAACACTCACGGTCCCTCTGGCCTCAGAGTGAGGGGAGGCCAGCCTCTACTGGGGTGTGAGGTCAGGGCAGGATGCTGTGTCTAAGGCGCGACCCGATATTGGGATCATCCTGTGCTTCTGATGGGTCTAAAAGGAAGATCAGCAGGATGTCCTGCAGGTGTGGCCCCTAGGACCACAGGGGGTCCAGTCAGGGCTCCCAGGGCATGTCTGTGGTGAAGACCTACAAGATGTCTGCCCTGTGTCTGCCCCTCCTCCTGCACTAGGTGCTGCCCTACTGGGTGCCTCCTTTGTCCCCTCCCCCTGCTGGCACCTTTAGAATTGACTGACCCCTGGACATGTCCAGGCAGGTCAAGCTCTTCAGACTTGAGACTGTACATCTGAGAGCTGGGAGAGGCCTGAATTGCCACCAGGGGTGGCTGGTGGTAGGCCTGGGTCACTCAGCAGCTGGTGGCCAGTAGGATGGGCCTGGGGTTGTTCCCTGCAGAGTCCCAGGTACTCCCTAGGTCATTGCTGCATTTAGGGTTCTTAGGCCAAAGAACAGGCCACCCCAGGCTGGTGGCCAAAGGGCTGTGTCCCCTCCCCCACCCCATCCATGCCCAGGAGCATCTCTGAAGAGCTCTGCTGGGGCTGGGCCATCCTCTGCCCATGTGCCTGGTGCTTAGCATGTGCCTCCTGGGTCAGGTCCTGTCCCATTAGGTGATAGTGTCTGTCACCTATCCTACAGGAGAAGGGTTTGGGATCCCAGGGCCTTTCACCTAGGTCCCTTGGCACCACCCTTGGGACAGGGCTGTGGCCCCACCTGGTACAGCTGGTTTGCAACTTAGCTCTTGGGGTCCTGGCCTTCAGTTTGATGGAGCCTGCAGTCCCCAGTGCCTTGAGGCTAAGGGAAGGGCTGGCTGAGATCTGCAGCACATGGGGCCACTGCAAGGGCAGAGGGCACCTCAGCGGCCAACTGAGGCTGAGCCTTCTGACCTCTGCAGGGCCCTCTCCCATCCCCTCCTGCTGGCTTCTGCCTCCTGCAGGCTTGGAGATTGATCTGGATGTGTGGATGTGGGACTCAGAGGCTGGGCCTGCAGAATCCGAGTAGGAGGGGCCATCGCCTATCTAAGCCTTCTCACATGGGTTTAATCTCCTAATCCCAGGCCCTGGGGCCTGAGAGGCCAAGCCCTGGCTTCCACAGAGCCTGAAGATTCAAATGGCTTTTGGGGGGGGGTCTCCCCTCTGTGTGCCACCCCCTGCTCAGATTTCAGCACTTCCTGGGTTCTGGGGAGGGTAGGACAGTACCCTGCCTGCCCAGGCCTCTGTTCTTACCCTTCGTCCACATTGCCCTTGGGTGCGCTGGAGCAGCCACTCTACCACACACACAGTCACATGCACACACAGTTGCACACAGGTACATATACCTCCCAGGCATGTGTGCACATGCATACGTGCACACACATTCACATCACCACATGTGCACCTGCTTGTGCATGGTACATATGTGCACACATAGACTCACATGTACACAAATGCACACACTGACAACAATGCACGCACACACTCACATACACATAGTCACGTGCACATACGCTCACACACACCATTACACGTGCACACACATAGACTCACAGGCACACGTGAATGTACACAGTCACATGCATACTGTCACACATAATCACATGGACACACACTTATGCACGGGCACATACATGCACACTCACACACACGCGGAATGTGTCTGTCCCTCTCTGTCTTTATCCCTGCCTGGCTCTCTTCCCTGGAGCGCTCCCCACTCAATCTCCACATTAGGTTTCTAGACCTCCAAATGCTGCCTCCACCATGAAGCCTGGTGTGAGTCCCCACCTCTCAGATGGTCACCTCCTCCCCAAATGTAGGCTTTGAGGACGAGGAGGAAGACAGTGAACCTTTGTTGGGTAGAGATTACATGTAACTCCAAGTGTACCCCTCATCTGATGTGCCCAAGACCTCATGAGGCAGATGGTGCCCCCTCCTCTCTGGGCCTCTCATGGGGCTCCTGAGGTGCAGCTTTAGGCTTCTCTTGCAGCCCCCTTTCCCTTGAGCCCAGCCTAGGTCTGTGGTGCCCAGGAGTTCCCTGGAGGGCTGTCAGGACCTTTCCCCAAACCCCAATATGGGCCTGTTTCCTTCCCTCATCAGTCCACAGCCCGAGTGAGGGTGATGAGAGACAGGGCTAGACTGGACCATGGAAGCTCAGGCCTTGGGTCTGTGGGGACCAGGCTTCTGAGGACCCTCTCTGGGGCCAGGGGAGGGGGTTTCTCAGCTGCTTGGTGTCTTCTGGCCTCCAATTTCTGCCTGCTTCTGTGGCAGGGTGGCACTGTGGCTACAGGTCCCTGGTGCCAGGAGGAATGAGACCATAGCAGCCAGGTCCAGATCAAAGGAGAAAGCCTAAGGCCTCAAGCCCTCTGTACTCTGGCAGGACATTCTTGGCTGGTGTTTTATGTTTCCTTGCTCTCTGCTATCTTTTTTATATTGAATGGGTTTTGTCCTCACTTGTCCCCTCTTTCCTGCATCCCCAATCCCAGAAGTCTGTCCTGTGTGGGCTGCTTGATCCAAACCTGCCACTCCCTGGCCACATCCTGTGGATCAGAGTTTCTAGTCTGTGTTCTTGGACCCTAGAGCTACCTGTTTATTGCTTTCTTGTCTTGTTTTTGCTGGATCACATCCTTGTGTGACTTCCTACAAAGGGTGCATGAGTCCTGGGATGCGTGAGAGCATCTCTGCTCTGTCCTCAACACTGGGTAGGTGGTTTGTCTGGCAGCACTTGTGTCTGGGAAGTCACTTCCCTTGGAACTCTGAAGGTTGTATCATCATTATCTTCGGCAAACGGTTGCCTATGAGAAGTCAGTATCTCATCTTTTCTTTCTGGGAGCTTTCAGCATCCTTTCTTTCCCGTGGTATTCTAACCATCCATGTGGATGGGTGTAAGTGTGGGGTTTTTGTGCCCTTTAAACTGAAGACAGGTTCTCTTCCATCTAGTCATAATTTCCTACGTTTTCATTTTTTAGTTTTTTCTCCCTTTGAATTCATGGATTTGTCTTCTGTGTTATTACTGCCTTTTCTCTGTCTTTATACACACACATACACTCACACACACTCTCATACACAGACAGCAGAACCTCTATAGCTGACCACCTCCCTACACTGGCCACTTCCTTAAATTGACCTAACTTCCACAGACTGGACATGCACCCCATGCATATGTCCATACAGCAGGCCTAGTCCCTCATGTTGACCACCTCCACATGTTGACCAGTTCATTACAGTCCTGTGGGCGGTCACCTTACAGAGACTCTGGTGCATTTGAGATGGACTCTCACCATGTTCCCCAGGCTGGTCCCAAACTCCTGGCCTCAAGTGATCCTCCTGACTCAGCCTCCTGGGTAGCTGGAGGTACAGGCGTGAGTCACCACACTTGGTTCTTGAATATTCTGTCTTCTTGTTTATGTTATATTTTCTGGACCTTTTTTTGACTTCATTTTCTGGGGCATTTAAAAAAATTGTTTTCTATTTCAGCTCTTATATCTTTATCTTTAAAATCTTTTTGTCTCTATTCCTATTTCATAGCATCCTTTTCTGGTTTTGAAAATGCAATGCTTTCTTGAAACTCTGTGTCAGTGGAGGTTTTGTTGTTTGCTTCTGTTCTGTGGTTGATCTCACTTTCCTGCGGGACTTGTTTTCTGCTGGTTTATTCTGGTCTTTGATTCGAAGCTTTTTTGCTCTTCCCCTGTGTGTGCAAGGCCTCGCCTCTCCATTCTAAGTATATCTGGGGGACTCCCGGAGGAAGAGGGTCCATGCTGCTGCTGTTTTGTTCCTCTCTCTCTGGGGGTGGGGTCTGACTGGAGCTCGGTGTGGGGTGATGGGGGCCATTGCAGGCTTTGGTTTAGGTAAAGGCCCAGGCCAAAGGGCTGCCGAGCTGTCCCCCAATGTCAGAATGAGGAGTACCTGTATTCTTCAGCACACTGAAGGCTTTGCTCTTGCCTTGCATCTTGCCAAGATGTTTTCTTCCATTTCTGTGGAGAAAAACCTGCAGCTGTTTGCCTGGCAGTTGGGGGTGGGGACGGGGATGAAGGCTTCCATTTTAGCTTCACTTCTCCAGGCCCCTCGAGGCTTCCTGGAGCCTCCAGAGGCTGCCTCTGCTATGCCAGCCCCTTCTCTGCTCTGACAGCACTGGAGTGACCAGAAGGACCACTGGTGGGTGTCCTTACGGTGGGTGCCCACCATACCCACACAGGTGACCACCATCTCCTGGCCCCTGGCTCTTTCCCCTCCCCACTGACCATCTTCTCTGCTACATTTCTCACAGATGCACCTGGTTCCGGGCTCCAATGGCACTGCCCTGCCCTGTGGTCCCCAGTGCAGACCCTCCCTCCCAGCTCAGCTCTCCCACCACAAAGGGGCGGCTCCTGCTTTCTGCTCCCTTCTCAGACATCTTGCCCCTCCTGTCCCAGAGGACTCCTCTCTGCCTTTGGTGGAGCTTGCCCTTCTCCCCAGAGGCAGGGGAAGTCCCTCCAAGTTGTCACAGCTGTCCCCCAGAGGCCCTGGCTGCTCTCCCCTCCTTAGACCCTGACCTCCAGGTCCACCGTATCCCTGAATTTACTGCCCCGAGCACTAGGTGGCATTGTTCGTGTGAAACTCTGGGTCATGTCCCACAGTACAAATTCATGTCCTGCTTTTTATCCCAGGGATGCCTGTGAGGTTCCCCTACAAGGACACTTGCGGCTCCAGTTCCTACCCTTCTTGTCCTTGCACATCTGCACAGCGCCACTGTGCGAACACACCACAGTTCATCATCCAGTGCCCCGTTGGTGAATTTTTAGGCTGTCTCCATTTTTTTGCCATTCTAAATAGTGCTGCATTTTGGTAGCTTTGTCCTTGTGAGTACGTGCCGCACCTTGACCTGCCTCGCTGCTGGGTCACGTGGTCTGCACCTTTACCAGATGGTGCCTTCATTTTCAAAGTGGCCGTCCCAGTTGTCTTCCTCAAGGCCGGGAGGTGGAAGCTCTAGTCACTCCGTCCTCACAGCCAGACGCTGCCGGGCACAGGGTAAAACAGCTTTCCTGGTCAAGGCTGGGGCCCAGCATCTTTGTAAGTAAATTGCATGTTCATGTCTTTCTGCCCTTTTTCTTTTCTGTTTTTTCCTTTATCCATTCTTTCTCCGCTCTGTGTATGGATCCTTATTGGAGTCCCGAGTCGCAGACACCTTACCCAGGTGGGCGGGGGTCTCGTCCCTGTTTTAATGGTGCCTTTTGATGCCAGACCTCCCCTTTTGGTGCGTACCTTGGGATAAGAAACCCTTCCTAAGGAAGAGCTTGTAGATAGCACTCTCTTTATTTTCTTGCAAAGCCTTTTTTGGTTCACATGTGTGTCTTTAATCTGTACAGAGTTTATTTTGATATAGAAGGGGATCTGATTGTATATTTTCCCTTGTGGTTACCTGTTTTCCTGTCACCATGGGTTCAGCAGCCCTTCCTCTCCTAGTGGGTCTGTAAAGCCACCTCTCAGATGGGCAAAGGGCTGTGTTTGGGCAGGTCTGTTTCTGGGGTCCTGGGGTCCTTTCTGTTGCACTGGTGGTTTCTTATCCCTGCCCCAACATCCCCTGACCTAGCACTATAACTTCATATTAAGGCTCGAAATAAGTGGCACTTGCTGTCCTCTGCCCTCTTGTTTTTCTTCAGATTTTTTGTTGTATTCTTAGCACCTTACTCTTTTCATACTCATTTTTAGAGGCAATTCATCAAGTTTCACAAAATAACTTGATTTCATTTGAAATGACATTGACTTCTTGGACTATTTTGGGTGAAAATCAACTTTTTTAAGATATAGAGGTTTCTTTTCCATGAACATATTATAGTTCTTCATTTAAAAAGTTTTCTGTAAAATTTTTGGTAAAGTAAAAATATGCATATTTTGTGATATTTACTTCTAGATGCTATATAGTTTGGGTTATTATTTTAAATGGCACCTTGAAATAAGTCTTAATCCTTCATGTATAGCAAGGTGTTTATACAGAAACCTTGCTGAACTTTCCTACTAATTCGAATAATTTTTCTGTGGGTCATGTTGATTTCTGTATGGATGAGTAAACAGTCTGCAGGTAGTGATGAGCAGGTTTCTTCTTTTCCATTCATGTCTTACTCATCTGGCTAAACCTCTACTACAAGGTGAAATAGACATGGCCATAGCAAACACCCCAAACCTGTTTCTGAATTTATTTATTTATTTATTTATTTATTTTTGAGACAGAGTCTCATTATGTCGCCCTCGGTAGAGTGTTCTGGCGTCACAACTCATAGCAAACTCAAACTCTTGGGCTTAAGCGATTCTCTTGCCTCAGCCTCCCAACTGCCACAATGCCCAACTATTTTTTGTTGCAGTTGTCATTGTTATATAGCTGGCCTGGGCCGGTTTCAAACCCGCCAGCCTCTGTGTATGTGGCTGGGGCCATTACCATTGTGCTATGGGCGCCACACCCCTGTTTCTGAATTTAAAGAAAATAGCCCCCTGATTTCACCATTAGGTGCGATATTTGGGTATGTTTTTAGTTTCTAGGCACAATGAGGTTAAAATCAGTTTTCCTTTATTCTGATATTACTCAGTTTGATCATAAATGTGTCTTGGAAATTATTGAATGTGTTTTCAGAATCTATTGAGGATTTCATTTTTTTCCTTTTAATCTGACAGGTTTGTGAGTTATAATAATAATGTAACCTAATGTTAGGACATACTGGAATGAGCCTATCTGCAGTATCCTTTTTATTTGTTGCTGTATTTTCCTGCTAGTTTTGCATTTTCTTGCATTTTGGACTTTGGTATCGATGTTTATCAGCGAAATTGGTCTATAATCTTCATTTCTGAAATTGTGCTTGTTTACTTTGATGTCAGAGTTCTCTTAGTCTTGATGAATGAGTCAGGAGTACATTCACTCACCCCTCCATTCCCACAGGTCCTGCATCTGTGGGTCCTACCAGGTCTGAAATATTGAAATAAAGAGGATGGTTGCATTACTGAACACGTACAGCTTTTTTTCTTGTCATTTTCCCCTAGAACTGTTGCCATTAACATTTACATGTATGAAGCCTTATAAGTAATTTAGGGATGATTTAAAGCACATGGGAGGCTCTGTTTAGGTTATATGCAAATACTATGCCATGTTATACAAGGGACTTTAGCATTGTAGATTTTGGTATCTTTGGGAGGGGGGGCTGGAACCATCTCTCACAGATACTAAGGGACATATGTATATTCTTTCTCTTTTCCTCTCATTCTCTTAAAAAGTTTATATAGAATTGGAATCATCTTTTTTTTAATGCATACTATAACTTGCCTATAAAAAGGTGCTTTTTTGTTGGTAGAGTTTTTAAACCATTGAATCAATTTCTTTAATGGTTGCAGGAAGTTCATGTTCCTGATGACTAATTTTTCTCCTAATCATGGGTCACATTTTCCTCATAATGGCATATCTGGTCATTTTTTATTGGATCCTAGGCATGATTAGAGGGTCTGAATCATATTTTCCCCCTTTAGAGCACGTCAGCCTTTCTTTTCGGCAGACTGTTAACTTACTGTAGGACATTTGGCCCATCAAGGCCTGTTTTTAAGCCTTTCTAGATTTATCCAGAATAGACATCCTGAAGGGATGGTTTAGTCCCACAACTAAGACATGACTTCTCTGAGATGTCCATGGAATATCTGGGGTGGTGGGGTCAGGGTAACTCCATTCTGGCTGGCTGGATCACAGATGTCTCATTATTTTGGGTGAGCTTTGGGAATTGTTCAGCTTTTGATAGCCCAGTATTTTTGTGTCTGGATTACGTGAGCATGGTTAGTGCTCTGAAAAGACAAGCAGCCCTGTGCAAATTTCGGGGGCTCTGTTGAGCAGTTCCTTCTTTTCTAGAACTCTGATTCACAACTTGTAGCTGCTCCAACCTACCTAAACTCTGATTTTCATCTTCTCAACTCACCAAAGCCACCAAGGTGTTTAGGTCTTACTTCCCCAGCCTGAGATCTGTCTGTTGCCTCTAGGCAGATTTAGAATAATTTTAGGGCTCACCTGGTGGTTTCTTTTTTCTCAGGTATCACAGTTCTATACCCAGTGTCTGAAACCAATAATTTTTCATATCTTTTGTCTAGTTTGCTAGTTGTTCACAGTGAGAGATTAAGTGCGGCTCCTGTAACTCCCATCATGGCTGCAGTGGAAGCCTCACATGTTTTGCTAGTAGCTTTTTCATTATCATTTACTAAGCATTTTTATATTTCCATTATGATTTTTTATTTGGTGTATCAGTTATTTAGAAGTTTATTATTTACATTTCTAAACACATAGTTTTAAAATTATCTTTGATTAATTTTTAACTTAATTATGTTCCAATTACATGATCCATTTGATACAGAGTCTCTGAAAATTATTGGGAGTTGCTTTATGACCTAGTACCTGTTAAAATATTATAAATGTTGTTTCTCTAATTTTCTAAAACAAGAGGCCACTTAGGCTCATCAGTTCATGGTTACTGTGTTGTTCATGCTTCTGTATTGCTATTAATTACATGTCTGCTTGGCTATCAATTAGTGAGAGGTATGTTAAAATCCCTGCCATGATAAATTAATAAATTCCTCTGCGTTACATGACTCAACCTTGGTTTTATCAATTCATCATTTTGTCTCTCTGGGTAATTTCGGGTAATTTTTTCTGACATATTTTCCAGTTTGTTTATTCTATGTTCCTCTCAGCTCTATCTAATGTGTCTGCTCACATGTCTGCTAAGGTTTAAAATTGAAGTACGGTAGAGATTTGAGTTACAAGGTGACGGCCTGGGGTGTGCTTGGTGCTGTTGCCCCCTAAGTCTTGGGCTGAGCAGACGGCACAAAGAGACAAGCCCCCGAGGGCTTTGGGGTTTGAGACTCTGGGCTAGCCGAGAACCAAGTCCTCCCAGCTCTCAGTGCCCCAGAGGTGTCTGAGCTCGCTCTACCGCCAGTGGATGGCCGGAGGTGGCGAGTTCAAACCCAGTCCCGGCCAAAAACTGCCAAAAGAAAAAAAAAATGCTGAGAATTGCTAAGAAGGAATTGACAGATAGGAACTGGGATCAAGAAGATGAAGCTGAAGAGGTGGGAACATTCTCAGTGGCCAGTGAGGAAGTCTTGAAGAACAGAGCCATAAAGAAAGCAAAGCGGAGAAATGTTGGATTTGAATCTGATAGTGGAGGAGTCTTTAAAGGTTTTAAAGGTTTGGTTGTACCTTCTGGAGGAGGAGGGTTTTCTGGATTTGGTGGTGGCACTGGAGGGAAGGACTGTCAAATGGAAACAGCATGGCTAGCACCCCTCCCCTCCCCAGTGCAAAGGCAGCAACAGAGACCAAGGCAGCCTTGGAGTCTGTTACTGCAGATGGCCTTACCGTGTTGGTTGATAAAAAGATTTCAAATCCCAGAACTAATGGCGACAGTCAGCAACCCTCCTCCTCTGGCCTGGCCTCTAGGAAAGCCTATGTCAGGAATGCCTATACCAACCAGCTGGCCGCCGTGAACTGCTCCGTCCGGGACTGGGTCCCGAAGCGTGTGAACGCGAACCCGCTCTGCGACCTGACACCCATCCTTGAAGCTGGTGAGAAATACTTCGCGAGTATCGAGCAGCAGCACGGGAGCAGCTCCAGGAGGAATGCTCAGAGCGAAGCTGACGAGACGGTGGTCGAAATGCAGCCTCCTTCCCAGCTCGGCTCAACAAAACTCCAGAAAGAGTCAGCGTTTTTGTTCCATGGCAACAAAACTGAAGATACACCTGAGAAGAAGACCGAGGCTCTTTCTGAGAAGAAAACAGTCCCGTTGCTAGGAGCAACAAGTGCCTCGTTTAATTTTGGCAAGAAAATTGATAGCTCTGTTTTGGGCTCAGTAAGCTCTGGCCCCCTGGCTGGATTTTCATTTTCCTCTGGAAATGCCCCTTTATTTGGCAAAGATACCACCCAGAGTCAACTAGTTTCTTCACCACTTCCCACTAAGACACTGGCGAGCCAGGCAGAAGGTGGCGGCAGCGAGTGCAAAGGTGGAGATGAAGAAGAGAATGATGAGCCGCCCAAAGTAGTAGTTACTGAAGTAAAAGAAGAAGATGCTTTTTACTCCAAAAAGGGTAAACTATTTTTCAAGAAAGACAATGAATTTAAAGAGAAAGGTGTAGGTACTCTGCATTTAAAACCTACAGCAAACCAGAAGACATAGCTTTTGGTACAGACAGACACCGATTTAGGCAACATTATGCTGAATGTCCTGATTCCACCCAATATACCATGTACCCGAACAGGGAAAAATAACATACTTATCGTCTATGTTCCAAATCCACCAATTGATGAGAAGAACGCCACTGTCCCAGTTACCATGTTAATCGGGGTAAAAACCAGCGAGGATACGGATGAGTTGCACAAAATTCTGCTGGAGAAAAAGGATGCCTGAGTTCGTGAAATCGATGGAGGATCGTTGCCAAGTTGCTGCTTCCCCACCACACCTAAACTTTGTTTTTCTTCTCTTCTTGCTTTGACATTCTAAGAACTTAAAGATAACTTAATACTTTTGTGAGGAAGATTAATATGGCCAATAAAACCTTTAAATATTAAGTGTCAAAAAAATTTAAATATGGTAGAACCTCCATAGTTGACCGCTTCTCTTCACTGACTACCTCCTTAAGCTGACCTAATTTTCACAGACTGGACATGCATCGCACGTATGTATCAGTACAGCAGGCCTAGTTCCTCTCATGCGGACCACCTTGGTGTGCTGACCAGTTTTTACAGTCCCTTGGGTGGTCAACTTACAGAGGTTCTGCTGTATTTATATTTTTATTTCTATTTCTTTTTTTTTTTTTTTTTTTTGGAGTTTTTTGCTGGGGCTGGGTTTGAACCCGCCACCTCCAGTATATGGGGCTGGTGCCACCCTATATTTTTATTTCTAAAAGTTCTGCATGGTTCTTTTTCTATCTCCTACCCCATTATTTTTTTTCCTGCTTATTTTCATGCATACTTATCTTAAAATCTGTATCTGACAATTCCAATATCTGAAGTCCTTCAGGATCCAATTCTGCTTTCTTTTCTTTTTTTCTTTCCATTTTTCTTTCTTTCTTTCTGTATGTGTGTTGTGTGTGAACTTGTTTGCTATGAACTGCTTCTCCATGTCTGGTGGTATTTCATTACTTACATTTGACTGCCCTTCACCTGTGGGACTCTTGGGGACCTGGGGAGAAGAAGCACTTTCTAGAAAGGATTTCTATTTGCTGTTGATCAGGCTTTGGGTGCAAACACCTGACAACTACTCGGAGCCATTTCTCAGAGGCAGGTTTCTCTGATCTCATGGGTTAGAGCCCAGACCGTGTGAGGACAGGCCTGTGGCCTCAGATTCTCAGAAGCTCTGGCTTTCCCACCACCCAGAGCTCCGCGTCACGCAGGCCAAGTCCACTGCATCTCTTTCTAAGCCGCCTACTTCACCAAGGTTGTAGCTTTCTGTGGTAACTTGATTCCAATCCTGACTTTGATTTATTTATTTTACCTCAACCGTTTAGTAATGGCTTTAAAAATACTTCTTTTTAGGTTAAGTATGAACGCAGTGTAGAAGAACCAAACCATCTACAAAATATATTTAGAAAACCAGCAGTTTTTATCCTCACCCCCTGATTTCCTTCAACTCTCTTAGATGTTTTTTAAATTTAGCTCTACATTGCTAAATAGGGTACTGATTCTGCTCATTATTGCCTGTTTTAGAAATTACATGGATAGAATTATAAAGTGTTTGCCCTTTTGTGTTTGTTTTTTTTGGGGGGGGGGATAATGTTTGTGTTAATCATCTCAGTAAAGATGTAAAGGTGTAAAGTAAAGAGACCCCAGTCCTTCCGTGAGGATGAAAGAACAGGAGAGGATGCCTGGGAACTGCAAAGCAGAATCACGTGATGTCTGAGGTAGCAGAATTCTGGATCCTTCTCAAGGCAAAACTTTGGCACTTCCCAAAGGTCTGCCTCACCAGCCACAGCTCCATCGGAATCAACCCAGGAGTGGTGGGCTGTGTTCAAAGTACGTGGCCCGGCCTGTTTGAGAGAGTCTTTGACAATCACTGGGGGCTGCTTTGTGGGGTGTGGTTACCTGCTCTGTCCCCCACCCCTGGTGCTTCTAAATCTGTGCATTTCCTTGTGAGGCCTGCCTTAGATGCAGTCCAGAGGCTTTCCCCCACAGTTTCGATGTTTCTTCGTTATCTTTCAGCTCAAATAGTTACTAACATCTACTGTGATAGTTTTTCTTTGACTCATTATTTAGAATTCCCATATTTTAGGGAACATATGCCTTATGACTTTAATTTAATTTTATTATTATTATTATTGTTGTTGTTATTTTTTTGTAGACACAGAGTCTCACTTTATTGCCCTCAGTAGAGTGCCATGGCTTCACACAGCTCACAGCAACCTCCAACTCCTGGGCTTAGGCGATTCTCTTGCCTCAGCCTCCCAAGTAGCTGGGACTACAGGCGCCTGCCAAAACGTCCGGCTATTTTTCTGTTTTGCAGTTCGGCCGAGGCCGGGTTTGAACCTGCCACCCTCTGTATATGGGGCCGGTGCCCTACTCACTGAGCTACAGGCACCACCCCTAATTTTATTTTATTATTATTTTTTAAAGTAAATGAATTAGCCTCTATTTTCCAAAGGTATAAAACACCAATGTGATATAGTTATATAAAATATAACATGCTGTAAAATGAATGTAAAGAATGGGAATAATATATATATTTTTATTTCAGATAAATATGAGGGTACATACGATTGGGTTACATTGTTTGTGTTTATAAGGTAAAGTTCAAGTTGTAGCTGAGCCCTTCACCCAGGAGGTGTGCCATATACCACTACATTGTGCCCGTTAGCTGACAGCTTGCCAATTCCCCCTCCTCTTGAATTTAAATGTGCTTTTCTCCGGTGTGGGCATGTAGTTGTTCATCTACTAGTTTCATATTAGTACTGAGATCATAGGGTGCTTGCCTTTCCATTCTTGTGATGCTTTACTTAGTAGGGCGCTCTCCAAATCCAGCCCTCTTTACAAAAGATGTAAAATCTCCATTTTTCTTTATGGCTGAATAGTATTCCATAGTATACATATACCACAGTTTATTAATCCATTCATGAGTTGATGGGCACTTGGGTTATTTCCACATCATGGTGATCGTGAATTGAGCTGCGATAAACATTCCAGTGCAAATGTCGTTAAGGTAAAATGATGTTTTTTCTTTTAGGTAGACATGTAGTAATGGGGTTATGGAATCAAACAGAAGGTCTACTTTTAGCTCTTTGAAGTTTCTCTGTATTTCTTTCCAAAAAGGCTGTATTAGTTTGCAATCCCACCAGCAGTGTAAAAGTGTTCCTTTTTCTCCATATCTGCACCAGCATCGATAGATTTGGGACTTTGTGATGTGGGCTATTTTCGCTGGGGTTAGGTGATATCTCAAGGTGGTTTTGATTTGCATTTCTCTGATGTTTAGGGATTATGAACATTTTTACCTGTGTTTCTTGACCGTTTGTCTGTCTTATTGGTAGAAAGTTCTGTTCATATCTCTTTTCCACAGATAAGTGGGATTGTTTGATCTTTTCCTGATTAGTCTGAATTCTCTGTAAATTCTGGTTATTAGCCCTTCGTCAGATTTGTAGTATGCAAATATCTTCTCTCTTTCTGAAGGTTGTCTATTTGCTTTAATTGTGTCTTTAGCTGTGCAGAGCTTTTTAGCTTGATTAAGTCCCATTTATTTATTTTTGTTGTTACTGTGCTTGCCTATGGACTCTTTTTCATGTAATCTTTCTCCAGGCTATCATCAAGAGTTTTTTCCACACTTTCTAGAGTTTTTATCATTTCATGTCTTAGATTTAAATCTTAAATCAGTTTTTATAAGTACTAAGGAGTGCAGATCCAGTTTCAGTCTTTTTTTGTTTTTTTTCTTTGAGACAGAGTCTCACTATGTTGCCCTCAGTACAGTGCTGTGGCATCACAGCTCACCGCAACCTGTAACTCTTCAGCTTAAGGGATTCTCTTGCCTCAGCCTCCCAAGTAGCTGGGACTACAGGTGTCCACTACAATGCCTGGCCAATTTTCTGTTGCAGTTGTCGTTGTTGTTTAGCTGGCCTGGGCTTGATTCGAACCTGCCACCCTTGGTGCATGTGGCCGGCACCGTAACCACTGTGCTACAGGCACTGAGCCCCAGTTTCAGTCTTGTACATGTGGCTAACCAGTTCTCCCAGCACCATTTATTAAATAGAGATTCTTTTGTCCAGTGAATGCTTTTGTTTGGTTTATCAAAGAGCATTTCCACTTAGAACTGGAACCAGAAAAGGAAGTTCACTATCACCACTACTATTCAACATAGCACTAGAAATCCTAGCCAATGCAGTTGGGCAAGTGAAGGATATCAAGAGTATCTAAATAGGTTACAGAGGAGGTAAAACTTTTGTTCTTTGCTGATGATATGATCTTATATTTAGAAAATTCCAAGAACTCGACTATGAGACTCCTGGAAGTGACCACGAGATACAGTAATGTCTTAGCATACAAAATCAATGTCCACACATCAGTACCCTTCATATACCCCAACAACAGTCAAAGCTGAGAATCAAATAAAAGACACAATTCCCTTCACAGGAGCTTCACAGAAAATGAAATGCCTGGGAATATACCTAGCAAAGGATGTGAAGGATCTCTACAGAGAGAACTATGAAACCCTGAGAAAAGAAACAGAAGACAGTAACAAATGGAAGTACATATCATGCGTGTGTTTGGGAAGAATCTACATTGTTAAAATGTCCGCTTTACCCAAAGTGATCTACAGTTTTAATGTAATCCCTATTAAAACACCATTGTCATACTTTGAAGAACTTGAAAAAATAGTTCTTCATTTCATATGGAACCAGAGAAAAAAACAAATAGCCAATGCAATTCTAAGAAATAAAAACAAATCTGGAAGCATCACTTTACCAGACTTCAGGTTATATTACAAGTCTACAGTGATCAAAACAGCATGGTATTGGCATAAAAATGGAGACATAGACCTGGGGAACAGAATAGAGAGTCTAGAGATGAAACCAGCCATGACTTTAATTTAAATTGAATATTTGTTGAAGCTGTTTGACCAGCATATGGCAAACTTTAGTAAATTTCTGTGTGCATTGTGTGCACTTTAAAAGAACATGTATGATATATATTTTTCCTTCTTCTTCTTCTTTTTTTTTTTTGTAGTTTTTGGCCATGGGTGGGTTTGAACCCACCACCTCCAGCATATGGGGCTGGCGCCCTACTCCTTTGAGCCACAGGCGCCCCCCCTGTATTTTTCCTTCTTAGTAGTGAACTGAGAATATGTGAATGCAACAATTATGTCCTTTTATTTTCAACCTCTCTGTGTCATTTTAAGTAAAAAGTCTCTTGTAAACAGAATATACATTTTTAAAAACAATCTTATCTGACAATTGAAATGTTTTACTTGGAGTATTTAGTTCATGGTAATTCAGGTGGGCTTTTATCTACAATATTAACTCTTTATTTTCCACTTGAACTTGACCTATCTTCTCCTATCTGTTTTTCCTCCTTTGTTGCCCTCTTTTGGATTAATAAAAGATATTTTAATTTTTTTATTTTTCTATCAACTTGTTAGTTATATGTTATTTTTGTACTTTAATTTAATTCATTTTTTTAAATTTTTGAGACAGAGTCTCACTTTGTCACCCTTGGTAGAGTGCCATGTTGTCACAGCTCACAGCAACCTCAGACTCCTGGACTGAAGTGATTCTCTTGCCTCAAGCCTCGCAAGTAACTGGGAGTACAGGTTGCCACAATGCCCCACTATTTTTTTAGAGATAGGACTTTCTCTTGCTCAGGCTGGTCTTGAACCCGTAACGTCAAGCAATCCATCCATCTTGGCTTCCAGAGTGCTAGAATTACAGGTGTGAGTCACCACACCTGGCCTTACTTTTGTACTTTTAAAATGATTCCCCCAGCAATTACATGTGTCCTTGTCAAATTCCTTTTACCACTTACATGGTAATGCTGAAACCTCGTAACCTGGTCTTTTGGCTTCTATTATTTCTGTTAAGAAGTCATTTGTCAGTCTTATTTTGCTCCTTTAAAGGTTGTATTTCTTTTCTTTTTCTGGCTGACTTTAAGATTTTTCTCTTCATCTTTGACACTTAACAGTCTTATTATGGAATACTTTGGTTTTAGGGCAGTGCCTATGGCTCAAAGGAGTAGGGCGCCAGCCCCATATGCCAGAGGTGGCGGGTTCAAACTCAGCCCTGGCCAAAAACTGCAAAAAAAAGAAAGAAAAAAAAGAGAAATACTTTGGTTTTCTCTGTGTTTATCCTGCTTTGTGTTTGCAGAACTTCCTGAATCTGTGGTTGATATACTCAAGCAGTTTTAGACAATTCATGGTAATTGTCTTTTAAAATATTGCTCTTCTTCCGTCTTAGTCTATTTGGCCTGCTGTAACAGAATCTCACTGACTGGGTGGGTTATAAGCAACAGAAGTTTATTTCTCCTTGTTATGGAGGCTGGGAAGTCTGAGATCAAGGCAGATTTGGTGAGGCTTCCTGCTGTGTCCCTTGTGAAGGGAGGGCGCTGATCCCAGTCAGGAGGGCTCCTCTCCAAGGCCTCCTTCTGTTACCAGCACCTTGGGGATATAAATTAGGGACAGGGCACAGACTTTCTCAGCACAGCACCCTCTATTCCTTTTATGCTGCTTTAGATCCTGGTCACGAAGACTCCCAGCGTGTTAGACCACTTCACTGTGTCTCACATTTTTCTGACTTTCGCATCTATATTTTTGATTCTTTTTAGCCTGTTTTTAAATTTTCCGTAACACTGTTTTCAGCTGTGTCTAATTTCTTGAGTTCCTAATTTCAGTTGTTATTGTGTTTTTCAGGTCTAGAATTTCCATCTAATTCTTTTTTTTTTTTTTTGAGACAGAGTTTTACCATGTCTCCCTCGATAGAGTGCTGTGGCATCACAGCTCACAGCAACCTCAAACTCTTGGGCTTAAGCGATTCTCTTGCCTCAGCCTCCTGAATAGCTGGGACTACAGGTGCCTGCCACAATGTCTGGCTATTTTTTTTTTTTTGGTTGTAGTTGTCATTGTTGTTTGGCAGACCCAGGCTGGATTCGAATCTGCCAGCTCCGATGGATGTGGCTGGCACCCTAGCTGCTGAGCTATAGGCACCGAGCCCATCTGATTCTTTTTTATTGTTTCCAAGTCTCTGGCAAAATTCTGTATTTTTCTGTTTATTTTCTCTATCTTTTCTCTCTTAGTCTGAACGTTTTTAGTCATGGCTGTGTTAAAGAGTTGTTTACTAATAACTCCTAGATGTGTAGGTATGCACTTTTTTTTTTGCAGTTTTTGGCCGGGGCTGGGTTTGAACCCACCATCTCCAGCATATGGGGCTGGCGCCCCACTCCTTTGAGCCACAGGCGCCACCCAAGGTATGCATTTTTTTTGTAGTGTCTCCAGGGGATGTGTGCTTTCAGAGACATTTACCTTTTCTCTTCCAGGCAGTGCGAATGAAGACTCCCTAGTTTAGTGAGAGGCTAAGCTGAGTTAGGGAAGGCTGGAGCCTGGAGAAGGCCCACCCTGCCTGTGCTCTGTCCTGCGTTCAGGTTTGTGCCTTCCTGGGTTTCCAACCGGGCCCTGGAGGGGTCACCTGGAATCCCCCTGGAGGACCCTGAGCTCAAATCTTTGTTCTCAAGCCCCTGAGACTGTGGAAGTTCCTCTTTGGTGTTCAGAGCCTTCCTGCTTGGGTTTTTCAGATTGCACCCTTCATAGCTTCAGAATTTAGCAGATATCTTAGGGTAAGAACTGGCCATTTGTTCTTAGTTCTTCTCCGCTCTTGTCAGGGATCTTGGCCCTTCAAGTTTGTTCCCCTGACCAAACGCCCTGCAGCGTTCTCCGTCCCTCAGCAGTGCCGCTCTGTCTGGGAAGACTGCAGATTCCCAGCCTCTTGCCCGTGCCCTGCATGTAAACGCGCCCTGGGAGCCGGTGCTGCTGCCAGTGTCTACTGTCAGGGAGCCCCTTCCCTGCCCGCTGGCCCAGGGCTGCACGCGGCCTTGCTGGTCCCAAGTCCTCCCGAGCTCCTGCAGTTGTGTGTGGGGGGAGCCCAGACAGGGGCACCTTGGGCTCTTGTAACACTTTCAGAGGTCCAGTTCTAGCTGTAGTTTTCAACATGTTATACCTATGTAGCCAGTTATCCAATACTGAGCTGACTCACTTACCTGAGAGCTGCCTTTTCCTTTGGATTCGTTTGTGTGTAGTGTGTGTGGTGTGTGGTGTGTGTGTGGTACATGTGTTTGCGTGGGTGGTGTGTGTGGTGTGCGTGATGTGCGTGTGTGGTGTACGTGATGTGCGTGTGTGGTGTGTGTGTGTGGTGTGGTGCGTGTGTGGTGTGTGTGTCTATCTGTCATGGACCTGCCTCGTCTATTTGCATGTCATTTCTAGACTTTCAAAATTGCAACAGCTCAATGGGACATGTGATAGCTGGTGGGGATGTGTCTCCCTTTTTTCTGATTTTTCATAATTCTCGTGTTCTGCCAAATCCTATTGACATCCCTGATAGAACATTTGATTATTATAATTGCACTGAATTTATATAGCTAAATTTGGGGAGAACTGAAAGTTTGCACTGTCCAGTTGAACATCTGCTTTCACAGATAATGTCCTCATTTCTAATTACTTCCTATGTCCATACTGGGGGTTCCTTTGTCCGGGGATATAAGACTTTTTAAGGCCCAAGCATGCTGCCGAATGTCCTACCTGCCTGTCCCCTGAGATCTGCAAGTTTGCCTCTTCCTCTTTCTATCCTGGCTGGAATATCCTAAGCTGTTTTTCTAGTTTCGAAAGTGCAGAGATTTTTCAGCTGAACGAAACACAGGTTCTTAGAGAGCTGTGTCCCTCTGTGCGCTGTCCCACGTGGATGGGAGCAGATAGGGTGGCGATGCTCTGGAGTGTAGGTGAAGCTGCACCTGGTGCCTGTGAGGGGCTGTGGTGCAGTAACCCAGCACGACTGGAACTTGTCTGCTGTCAAGGTGAAGGGTGGTCTGGAGCTTTCCCCTGCCCTGTAGCTGTCTGCCTGAGGGACAGCCCTGCCCCATGTCCAGCCTGTCCTGTGGAGGAGGCCTGCAGAGCCAGGGAACTGGCTGGGCAGGGTATGGGAGGGAGAGCTGGAGTATGCACTGGCCCAGGGCCCACTGTGGTCCCCTCCATCTGTGGACAGGCCCCCTCCCGCTCTTGATCCTGACATCCCCAGGGTGGCCAGAGGTGCCCAGGTCTTGTCCCGGCCTCATAGATATGAGGTTGGGCGCTGCAGGAAGGGGTCCTTGGGGCAGATTCCCCTGGAGTAGCAGTTGTGGGCAGGGAAGATGAGGCAGCAGGTTGTCTTTTCAGAAGGGTTTCCTGGAGTTTCAGTGTGGAAGGGCTTCACAGACCCTTTGCTCTGCTCTGGTGATGGTGGGCTCACCACTTAGAGGGCAACCATGGTCATTTTAGGCAGCAAAGGGGGTAGTCCTGAGTATTCCTCTTCATGCCAGGCTGAATGCATTTGGTTTCTTGGAGCTGTGGCCATTCCTGTAACTGTCAACTCCATGCCCTGAGTCTCTCTCCCTCTCACTGTTGCCAGGACTCCCGTCCTTCAGACCTCATGTCCTCTTTGGGTGAAATAACTCCAGTACCTGGCCAATTGGTCTAGGAAAGGACTTTCTAAGGGGTTGCTTCATCATTGTTGTATGAGGAACTCTGGACCCAAGAGGCAAAATCGCTTTAGGGCCATGGATCTCAGGCCTGTCGTTTCACAGATCTGTAAAACGCAGCCCAGGAAGTGAAGGCGCAGGATGAAGGCAGGACCAGGGCCCCTGGCTCCTGGCTTGTAGAATTTGTGGTGATTTGAAGGCCATGTCTCCTTTGTGTGAGCCAGGACTATACTGCTCCTCTTTTTTCGTGAATTGTGCTAAAAATGTAGACTTCTGTCCCAGTGTGTGGGGCCACTTGATTTGAGTAAAGTTCTCTTTCTTATTAATTTAGATACCAGGCTGCTGCCAATGTGGCTGTCCACCAGCGCCCAAGAGGGCAGGTGGGCTTGGACATTCCTCAACAGGGCTCCTTTTTAAACGTCCTTGATGTTTGATCTTGATTTTGATCTGAGCCGCAGTCACTGATGGGGCCCCCCAGCTAAGTGTCTGCAGGGGAAGCCCCTTTGTGAGGAGCCCGTAGTGGGCTTGAAGGTCACCTTCGCCTTCACACCGAGGCTGTTTCTGGCGTGTTGTGTGGGGTGTAGCTTTCCCAGGCTGCCGGAGCGGGTTCTGCTCGTCCCACTGGCTTTCTGCTTTCTAGACTGTGCCCTCTCACCTCAGCTGCCCCCTCGCCCTCCTCGTCCTGTGGATCAGTGTCCGGTGCATGTGCCATTTGGATTTGGGGGGCAGCAGAGCACTGGTCCTGCCTCTTTGGAGATTGCTTCTCACTCACGTTTCCCTTTTCTCCAAGGTGTCTCCACCCTCGCTGCTTGGGAGTGACTGGGGAAGGCCGCGGAGATGGCCGGGGCTTCGGTAAAGGTGGCGGTGCGTGTCCGCCCCTTTAATTCCCGGGAGATGAGCCGAGACTCCAAGTGCATCATTCAGATGTCTGGAAGCACCACCAGTGAGTACTGACCTGGGGTTGCCATTGGCTGCTGGGTGCTTGGGGCTTGGGTCTGTGCCTCCCAGCTGGATTTGGCAGCCAACCTGGCAGCTCCCCTCCTGTCTGGGTGTGCTGGTGCCCTGTCGCTGCTGTCACAAATGGCTGCAAACTGGGGGGTTTACAAAAACAGAAATTTATTCTCACAATTCTGGAGGTCAGAAGTCTAAAATCCAGGTGTCAGCAGGGCCTCACAGCCCTGAGAGTCTAGGGAGGGTCCTTCCTGCCTCTCCTAGTGTCTGGTGGTCACTGGCCATCCTGGCTTGTGGCTGTATCTCTAGTCTCAGCGTCTGTCATCATGTAGCCCCCTCCCCTGTGTCTCTGTGTGGTCTTTTTATAAGGACATCAGTGAGTGAACTTAGGGCCCAACCAGGGGTGGGCAACCTGCAGCCTAAAGGCCACACATGACCCTCCAGATCCCCAACCATGGCCCCTTGACAGACTTTACAGAACAAATCCCTTTATTAAAGATCTGGGGTCTGCATTCCCAGTGGACATGAATTTGGAGGGATACCATTTAACCCGTATGCACAGGCACTGATTTTTCGTTTTTCAGCTGTTAGGTTTTTATGGTTTTGCCTTTTGTCTGTTCTTTTGCTTTGTTTCTCCTCATACGTCATCTCTGACCGCTGACAAGTCAGAGGCCTGGAGTGAATGTGATGAACAGGGAGTGGTAACACCGGGTATGGCGATTTCGAGAAGGCCAGAAGGACAGAACCATCCTGTGGGTGTTTTTGGTACATGGGATTCAGCTGCTGGAGGTGGTTAGAGAGGGGACTGGCCCCTTTGTTCTTCCTTTAATTGTATTTGAGACAGAGTCTCACTTTGTCACCCTGGGAAGAGTGCCGTGGTGTCAAGGCTCACAGCAACCTCATAGCTCATATAGCCTCCCAGATAGCTGGGCCTACATCTGCCTACCATAATGCCTGGCTATTTTTTTTTTTTTGTGATAGAGCCTCAAGCAGTCACCCTGGATAGAGTGCCGTGGCATCACAGCTCACAGCAACCTCCAATTCCTGGGCTCAAGCGAGTCTCCTGCCTCTGCCTCCCAATTAGCTGGGACTACAGGTGCCCGCCACAATGCCCGGCCATTTTTTGGTTGCAGCCGTCATTGTTGTTTCGAGGGCCCGGGCTGGATTTGAACCTGCCAGCTCAGGTGTACGTGGCTGGCGCCTTAGGTGCTTGAGCCACAGGCTCCGAGCCAGCCTGGCTATTTTTTTTAGAGACGAGCTGGTCTTGAACTCCTGAGCTCAGGCAATCCACCCACCTTGGTCTCCCAAAGTGACTTTCTTTAATTATAAACTTTTTTATTGACATGTAACAGATATTCAGAAAGATGGACAGATCCTAGCGGTCAGCTCTATGAATTTTCACATAGGGTCAGCATCACCCAGACCAAGAGGTGGAACTTAGCCACACGCCCTCCCTCAAAGGAGAGCTGTCATCCGTGTCTCTAATGCTGTTGGTTAGGTGGCCTCAACCAGGGGCCTGTGCAGATTAAACCCATGTTTGGGTCATCTCTGCTGAGCAACCATCTACCCATCTCCCGTCTTGGAGCAGGAGCCAGGCGCTCTCCCTCTCAGTGCTGTGGCCGGCTGGGCTCTGCCGGGCCGTGTGTGTTTGTCACGTTCAGCTGCCATTGTCCACGGGTGTGTGTGGCCTCACCTGTGCCGAGCTGTTGGCACCAGCCACCTGGTCCTTAGGGTAGGGGGGATGACAGAGCCTCTCCCATGCACCCAACTTCATCTGTTATCTACCAGGTTCGGGGGAGGTGTAGGGGGCAGGGGCACTTGGGTCTGATGGAAGCTGCCTCCCTAATGTTAGTTTCCTGGGCCTGCTGAGTGGGTGAGGATTCGGGTGTCTTTGAGAGTGCTCTGGGCACTGTTGGGGCCTGTGGAAGTAGGGTCTGGGCTGAGCATGGCCTTTTCAGAAGCCTGTGAAGTCCGTGGCTCTTTACTGTGCTGTAGGCAGGTCGGGGAGGCCCTGCCTATGTATGGGGTAGGGAGTTGCTGTAGGGCTGTGGGGAAGGCTCAGGGTGCCCTCAGGGTGTCATCCTGACTGTTGTGAGTGGTGAATGGTCTTGTCTCTGTTTCCCTGGAAGCAGACCGTGAGACAAGGATTTGGGTGCCAAGAGTTTATTTAGGTGGTACGTCCAGGACTCACTGTTTTGGGGGGGTCTCAAGATGCACTGTAGGGGGTGTGGAGGTTGGGGTAGGAGGCTGACAAAGGGGCATGGGTTCTTAGCCTCGCTGGGATCCCCTGCAAACATAACACACCTTCCAGCCGTCTTGACCAGAAGAACCAACAACTTCTGCCGCAGTGGCTGACTCCCGGCCTGGCCCGTTGAGGCCTGAGAAAGTACAGTGTTGTGACCCTTTCCCTAAAGTGAAGAGCCATAGGCTGTGCAGGAACTGTGACCCCTGGGTGGAAACTGTGACCCCAGATCTGAACTGTGACTCCTGGTGGGAGCTGTGACCATTGGTAGGGATTTTGACCCTGGGTGGGCAGGGCCCTAGGAAGGCCTGCCTGGTGTGCTGCCCCTTGCTATGGTGGTGGGGACCAGATCCTTGGGGCCTGGCTACAAGGATGGGTGGGGATGGGGGCCTTTACATGAGCTGGTGCAGGGGCCCAGCTTCTCCTCACTCTTCAAACATGCACAAGGGAAAAGTCAAGACTCTGCAAGGGAAGCCCTTTCCCTCAGTGAGAAGCCAGCTGCTGCAGGAGGGCTGCCTATTAGACTCCCTTCCTAGGACTCCTACTCAACAGTAGGGTGTACAGCCAGGCCTGGGGGTCCTGGCTTCTGGTCTGCCTTTGTCCTGGGGAAAGCGTGTCCCCTCTGAAGCTGAGGGCCCATCTCAGAGTGTCTTCCCAACCACAGTGCAGGCTCTGGGTGAGGAGCTGGGGGGCAGGGGACAAGCAGGTCCAAGGGCCCCCCCAGGGCTGGACTCTCCCTGTGGACCATGTACAGCTTCGGACCATGATCCTCCCACTCACTCTTGCTGTCCACAGACCCCCATCCACCGCTCTCCTTGGGTTCCACTTGACCCTCGTGCCTGGGGTGGCTCCAACTGAGGGAGCTCATGGCCCACGAGTGGTATGAGGACCATCCTAGCCCCGGGGTGACGTCAGGGCATGTTTGGTGACCCCAGGGCTGGGCAAGGTGGACAAGGAGGCCCTGGGCTGGGGTGTAGGGGTGGGACTGGGATTCTTCAGGGAGGTGAGGACACAGGTGGAGAGAGGCCAAGTTGGTGGCATGAGTAAGGGCATGGGGCCCTCTTTGAGGTGCCCTGGGGGCCAGCTCAGGCTGCGCTTAGGAAGGTGCCCAATTGTTGTTCCCACGGCGCCAGCATTCTCTGTGCTTGGGGTTCCAATGGCTGTGCCGTGGGTGCTGTCACCCAGGACCCAGAAGGAGTTGAAACCAAGGCAGCTCACTCTGCTGGGGGCAGCATGGATGTGACCCCCTCTTGGCTACGAGGACAGGGCTGTGATGGTCAGTTGCCTGCTCCCTCCTGCTGGCATCGCAGGGATGCCCGGGAACTTCCTAGACCCCACAGGCCAGGGACTGGGCCTGGGGTGTCCTGGAGCTGGGTCAGGACATGAAGCCTTTCTTGATGCCTGTATTGCCAGCAGGAGGCTCAGCCAGAGCAAGCAGCCCCGTGTCTGCTGGCAAAGCCATGGCGCTGGGGCAGTGGCAGAGGGTGGACAGGTGCATGGGGTGTGTGGTTCCTCAGGGCTCCCCAGTGCCACATACAGCAGAAATGTGTTGTCTTGCGATTCTGGAGTCCAGGAGTCCACAATCAAGGAGCCAGCGGGGCTGGTGTCTTCATGAGGTTTCTCTCTAGCTCCTGGTGACCTTCAGCGCTCCTTGGCTTACAGAAGCCGGATCCCTGCCCTCGTGTTCTCATGGTCCCCTCCCTGGGTGGGTGTCCATCTGTAAATTCCCCACCTGGATGGAGCAGGACCTCATTTTTGCTAGTTCCCCCTGCAATGACCCTGTCTTGGAGATGCGGGGTGTTAGGACTTCAGCTATGAATTTCCAGGGCAGCAGGTCATCCTGGATGCCTGTTGGTGGGGCGTGGATGTCCTGGAGCCTGTGCCCTGCCCAGGAGGGCAGCCCTAGCCCTCACCTGCTGGGGAAGACCAGTCTTAGGGACAGACACACTGCCTTCCTCTCCAAGCATGGCACGGAGATGTGAGGATTGTGGTCTCTGGGTGGCCCCAGAGCACCTTCCTGACCAGGACTGACCCCTGTGCTTCCTGGTTGAGGAAACCCAGGGATGGATTTGCCTCTGGCCTGGTGGGGCTGCAGGGAGCACAGACCTCTAAGGTTCAGGCAGTGCTCCGAGGCAGAGGGTCTTTTCTGTTTGGATGCTGCCACATGCCTGTCAAGGGGCTGGGAAATGCTGCGGACTAGGATGGAAGGTGGCAGGCGGGTGTGCTGTCACAAGCCCCGCGGGGTGGAGGCTCCTGGGACACACTGTGGTGATGGCGTCATCACTCATTCCTGGATTTCGTTGAGGAATGACATTCCAGGAGCCTGAAGCCTGCTCAAAACTTGGGAAGAGGGGAGAGGCTGGTCCAGAGGACAGTCCCTCCTAGGTTTATTCATAGGAGCAAACCTAGGAGGACCTTGACTGTCCAGGGACAGAAGGATAAACAAGTTGTGGTGGCCCTGTGACAGAACACCCATGCAGCAGGGCCACCAGCAGGACGGAGTATGGCAGGGAGTCTGGCCTTCTGGGGTTTTCTAGGACGTGTGCAAGCAGAGCAGGAGCATAGATGACTGGGCAGGGGGTTGGGACCCAGTGTCTGCAGACAGGATCCACCATGGGCCACCTTCAGGGGAGCTGGGGCACCTGGTCAGAGGATAGCACAGAGCCCTGCAGGCCAGGTGTCTCTGGGCAGCAGGGTCCAGCACAGAGTGGAGCAGCAGGGCCTTGTTTGTCTGGAAGTGGAGCCTGGCTAGTTGGAGCCAGAGACCCTTGAGGACCACTTTCCTACCCCGGGGGTGTGGACTCCAGTTGGCCAGAGTCCCTCTCCACGCTGCGCTAACCACTATAATTGTGTTCTCTCTCTGCAGCCATCATTAACCCCAAACAGCCCAAGGAGACACCCAAAAGCTTCAGCTTCGACTACTCCTACTGGTCACACACCTCGGTAAGCCAGGGTTGGGTTGGGGAGGGACCGCAGTGGTGTGGAGGCTATGTGGCTCTTGGGAGTGACCCCTCTGAGTGCATGTCCCCCTCTAAATGGAGTGAGGAGCCCACCGAGCTCCCCTGGGAGGACATACACTGCCCCCAGATAAGGCAGGGGCCAAGGCTGCAGGGCCTGAGGGGCCTCAGCTTACAGGGAAGTTCCCAGGGTGTGATATGTGCAGCCCTTTTCCCAGACACCCTAAACTCAAAAAGCCCCAAGCTGACCGGACCCGCCTGGCACCAGGGCCCTGCACACTGGGAGCTTGGGAGACCTCTGGGCTCTTCTCCTTCCCTCCCCCAACATGCAGTCCATGCTGGGTCTGCTCACCACCTGCCACTCCCTGCATCCTTCTAGAAGGCATCCCGCTCCCACCACGCTCCTCATCTGACCTAAGCGTCTCTCATGCATGTTTCTGAGTACCTGCTCTGAACAGCCCCAGGGCTCCCCACTTTCCAGTCCAGTCCTGCCTTCCTCCCAGCGTGATCCCCGGCTGGCCCTGCTGTCTCCCTAATGTATTCTGCTCCCCTCAGGGTGGTATCCCCGGGCCTCTGACTCTGCCCTCTCTCCAGCCCCAGCTCTTTCACTCCCACCACTGTCACATGGCACTGACTTTGGTTTTGAGGTCCCAGAGGTGCACATGCCGACCCTGATGCTGGCACGCCCTTCCTCCTGCCTGACTGGATCAGCTGCTCTTCACCCCTGCCTGGTGATGTGGAGAGCCCTTCCTCCAGGAAGGACTAGCATGGGGCAGGTGTCCCTCCCCACTGTCTGGTCACCTGAGGGGCAGGCTGAGCCTCAGGCACATCCAGCCTCCTGCAGCTGCACCCCCTCTGTGTCCCCAGCCGGAGGACATCAACTATGCCTCGCAGAAGCAGGTGTACCGGGACATCGGCGAGGAGATGCTGCAGCATGCCTTTGAAGGCTACAATGTGTGCATCTTCGCCTACGGGCAGACGGGGGCCGGCAAGTCCTACACCATGATGGGCAAGCAGGAGAAGGACCAGCAGGGCATCATCCCGCAGGCAGGCGGGCTCGGGAGGGAGGCCAGGGGTCAGGGCAGACTGGGTTGGAGGGACAGGGCAGGACCAGCTGAGGGCAGGCTCCCACGAGCAGTCCTGGACAGCAGGGAGTTACAGGGATTGGGGCAGGGGGAACCACTGTGGCCTAACAGCAGGTTGCACGTCCAGGCCTTAGGATTGAGTGCAGGAAGGCCATCTCCCTGTGACGGGTGCCTAGTAGAGCCCTGGCTGGGGCAGCTGTTCTCAGGGCCAGCAGGGAGAGGGTTGGGTGACCTAAGCCAGACACCATGGCTCTTCATGCAGCAGAAAGCCCACCCTCCACCCCACCCTGGCAGGTCTCTGGACCTGATCTCCTCAGTTCCCATCTGCTTAGTGAAGGGAGTGCGAGGGGCCTGGGGGCTGCAGAGCTGATTGACACCAGCCAGGGACCCTGAGTTAAGAGGTAGACGCTGCTTCTTGGCTGCAGGCCTTCAAGTGCCTCAACACTGGCACGTGTGTCCTGGGGCAAGCAGCACCCCGGGGAGCAGCGCCCTGGGGAGTGACCCCTGCCTCACGCTGACCGTGTCTCCTTCTGTCCCTGCAGCTCTGCGAGGACCTCTTCTCTCGCATCAACGACGCGACCAATGACAACTTGTCCTACTCTGTGGAGGTAGGGCCCTGGGGCAGGCTGGGACTCTTGTGTGCTCAGTGATGCAGTTCTGGCTTAAAGTCAGTCCGTGCCGCTGGTCTGTGCACTCAGCCTGTCCACAGGACACCCACGCCAGTGAGCCTGTGCAGAACACAGATGGGGAAGGGGCAATCTTCCATGTTTGCCAAGTGGCTACTTTGAGCTGGGTGCAGGAACAGACACAGAGCTGCACGGCCTGGGCCTTGCTTTGGCAGAGGTGGCTCTGGTGTGCATGTGTCCCAGAGACCAGAGAGCCCTGGAGAAGGGAGGCCAGCTGGGTGGGGGTGGCTGATGCCCCACCTTGCACATGCATGCAGGGGCCGCCTGCTGGGCTGCCTCTGCCCCCCACCTCAGGAGTTCCTGATGGCGTGGCTTGGCCCTGCAGGTCAGCTATATGGAGATTTACTGTGAGCGCGTCCGGGACCTCTTGAACCCCAAGAACAAGGGCAACCTGCGAGTGAGGGAGCACCCACTGCTGGGGCCCTATGTAGAGGACCTCTCCAAACTGGCCGTCACCTCCTACAATGACATCCAGGACCTCATGGACTCAGGGAACAAGGCCAGGTGTGTGGAGGGTAACTCTCTCCTCTGGAAGCCTCACCTTCATCTCTGGACTGGCCCTTGGGCACCTATTGATCTCCTGTGGGGTCTGTCCAGCGGTTCCCGTAGAGATGTGGTTTCATGTGCTTGAGGACATGCAGAGAGGCTGTGTACCTTCTGTACAAGGGCCACGGTCACCTTCCCAGGGCTGCTCCTCCAGGGGGGCTCTCTACCCTATAGCCGAGATGCCTGTGGGGGTGTCAGCAGCACCTGTGGCAGCTGGCGTGGTTGAGCCAGGAGTCCAGAGACTGTGTGGTGGTCAGCATGCTGGGACCGTCAAGGGCACATGGGGAGGGGTCAGCCGCTGCTGGCCATAAGCAATCCCCTTATCAGCCACTAGTGCTCTGGACCTCCTTCCCGGGATGCCCTCGTTGTCACGGCAACAATGCCATCTCTCTGTCACCCGGGACTCCCCAGAGGGTGAGGTGATTGTCCGCGTCAGTCCCAGCTCCTGAGGTGCCAGGGGTCATGTGCCATCCTGAATTGCCCTGGTGGTCCCCCCGCCCTCAGCTGCTCCCTCTTGATACCCAGTGAGGTCATTGCTGACCACCTGTCAGTGCAACCTCGCTGTGACCCAGCTGTGGGTTGCCACAGACAACAAGCTGAGTGTCCCTGGCTGGTGGGGTGACATTGGGACCAGCTTCAGCCGTATCAGACAGGAGCTGGGGGACCCTGATGCTGGGGGGTGGGGCTCCTGGGGATGGGGTGGGATCCTCGGCTCCCCAGAGTGGCTATTTTGGGCCACGGCCTGGGATGAACTGTGAGGGGCTGGGTGGTGCTTTCCTACATTAGAATGTTGGGGTGCTCCTACCCAGTTGGGCGATACCTGGGTGTCCCTGGGCCCCTGGGAGCAGGAAGTGTTCCTAGCCAATTCCCTCTCCACGTGCCAGGCGTGAGCTGGGCTGAGGATACCACGGTAGGTGGGCAGGTGTGGGCCTTGCTTGAGCCTTAAGAGGAGGTGCGGCTGCCACCTGGCTGGTCAGGGCAGCCCTGGGAGCCTGGAGGAGCCAATGCTGATGACCTGGTCCAGTGTGTGGGCACCGCCATTGACCCTCATGACAGACCATGGGACAAGGGTAAGCCTGTGTGGCTTCCTATTCCTCAGGACAGTGGCGGCCACCAACATGAACGAGACCAGCAGCCGCTCCCACGCCGTCTTCAACATTATCTTCACACAGAAGCGCCATGATGCAGAGACCAACATCACCACAGAGAAAGTGAGTGAACCACAGAGAAAGTGACCATAGCGGCTCGGCGCCTGTGGCTCAACGGGCTAAGGCACCAGCCACGTACACCTGAGTTGGCGGGTTAGAATCCAGCCTGGGCCCGCCAGATGGCAATGACAGCTGCAACCAAAAAATGGCCGGGCGTCATGGCAGGCACCTGTAGTCCCAGCTACTCGGGAGGCTGAGGCAGGAGACTCGCTTGAGCCCAGGAATTGGAGGTTGCTGTGAGCTGTGATGCCACAGCACTCTATCCAGGGTGACAGCTTGAGGCTCTGTCTTAAAAAAAAAAAAAAGAAAGAAAGTGACCATAGCAGTGGTCCATGGTCAGGGCATGGGGGGCTCAGGGAAGTCAGGGTGGGAGGAAGATGCCAAGCCAAACACGGGCTGTGAGGTGTGGGCAGTGTCCTCACTGGGCACCAGTGCTGACCTGAGCATCCCCAGGCCTACAGAGCCTTCTTCCCTGGGCGTGTGGGGCCACTGGGGACTCAGAGTCAAGGGACCACAGTGGACCTGAGGTCTGGGCTGCTTTTGTGGAGACCATGGGGGCTGTGGGGGGATGTCCCCAGGGCTGCCCTGTAGTGCAGCAGCCCCTCCAGGCCAGGGGACAGAATGAGATGCAGCCACACCTGGGGGGCTATGAAGGTGGGGTGATGAGTTCAGTGAAAGCCTATCACAGAGGTGTGTGGGGCCCCTGATGCAGGCTGTAGGACAGTGGTCCTCCCACCCCCTCGAGGGAATAGGGGTCTCCTAGTGGGCAGTGGCCTCTGATAGCACAAAGGCAGGCTTGTGCTGACAGGCATAGCCCTGCCTGCCACCTTAGCCCCAGAAGCTCTTCCCATGTACCTCGGCATCCTCAGTGGACCAGGTGGGGCGTGGTCTCCCTGGGCTTTATCCTAGACATCAATCTGTGAGCTCCCTGTCTGTCCTGATGGTACCTCAGTCCCTCCCACCTCCGCTGTCCAGGTCAACCCGGGTGGCACTTTAGCTGTCTCCCAATGGTAGGGTTCTCTCAGGACACACACTGAGGCCCATGGGGGGCCTGGTGAGGTTACTGCCACTCAGTCCCTCATGGTGCAAGAGGTCATGGCAGCCTCATGCATTCTCTCGACCACAACCACATGAAGTGGCGGGCAGGGCCTCGGGCAGGCTGAGGGCAGCTGGGGCCACTGGGAGCCATGTTGGCAGGGCTGCAGCTTTCATTAGCTCAGGGCCCTGAGAGGGTCCTGCCAATGTCCATGGTCTGTAGACATCTGGGTGAGTCCCCTACAACTGTGGCTCAAAAGGGCCTGGGCCTCCTAGAATGCATGTGGCAACCTGGCGATGAAGGAGTCCCTACAGGGAGTCTGGCCAGTGCCCAGGGGCTCTGGGCACAGCTATGCCCATGAGGCAGCTGAGCAGTGGCTATGGCCCTCCCAGGAGCTAGATTCTAGTCCCACCACACACTACGAGCACTGTCTGTGGAGATCAGTGACCGCGACAGACGTACCTCACAGGTGCTATAGGGAGTCAGTGGGCTGTTGTGTGAGGAGTGCCTAGCACGTGGAGGCAGCGTCACATGCACCAAGGGCATGCAGCCTCTCAGGGGAGGTGGCTTGGCACCTCGCTCTGGTAGGGCATCAAAAGATCTGCACAAAGAGGTGGAGGCGGAGACTGTGGGGTCAGAGGCCACGAGGCCCTGGGAGGGTGTTGGCCATGGCGCCCCCAGCAGTAGTTTCATGGCATCTCCTGCATTTGATGCATTTGCCCTTTCAGGTGAGCAAAATCAGCCTGGTGGATCTGGCTGGGAGTGAGCGGGCCGACTCCACAGGGGCCAAGGGCACACGTCTCAAGGTAGGGGCCAGGCTTCCAGGCCCTTGGAGTGCAGTGGCTACTCTGCCCTCCATTTACCCGCTGTCAGGGTCCAGTGTTCCTGTCTGGCCTGTGGGGTGGGTGAGTGTGTGGGAGGGCTCTCTGGGGGCTGCAGGGGCATGGGCCCAGCCCGGGTAAGCCTGGGCAGGGAGTGAGTGTGCACAGGCCAGGGCGTCAGGCCTCTGGCAGTCGGCTCTGGGTGAATGAGGATGGAAACCAGCAGGAAGGCAGGCCCCTTCTGTACCCTCACCTGGGCCAGCAGTGCCTGTGTCTGCCTTGCAAAGGAGCGGGGGCTGCGAAGTGGTGGGGGCCATCAGTTGGCTGGCCAGAGTCCTGGGGTCACCCCACACCTTGTTGCAATAATCCTGGGTATCAAGAGGGAGAGTTTTTACTTTCTTGACTCCTCCTGTTGTCTGATGGTTGGAAATGGTTCCGGTGGGGAGGTGTGAGATGTTGCGGGGATTCTAATGGAGTAGAGGAGAGGTGCCGGCAAACTGCTGTCCTTGCCTGGGTGGCTCTCTGCTGACTTCCCCCCAGAGCATCCATGCCCTGCCCAGAGGTCAGCAGTCAGGGCTGGTGGCTTCAGCCCCATGCCACATGGGTCAGCCTCAGGGGATCACTCTGGAGCAAGAGGCTTCTGAGACTTCCTGATGTCCTGACCATCTTCTCTGCATACAGGAAGGAGCCAACATCAACAAGTCCTTGACCACACTGGGGAAGGTCATCTCTGCTCTGGCTGAAATGGTGAGCTGGCTCTGGGTGCCTGGAACCAGAGTGACTGGGAGCCTGTCCTACCTGTCCCCAGGTCCCATCAGTGGTGAGGGGGCTGGGATTCAAGGGAAAGCCCAAGGGTCAAGGGAGGGTCACAGGCTAGAGATGGAGTAGTGATCCTTGTTATTCTCTGGAGCCTCAGTTTCCCCTCCCCTCTAAGGGGGATGTGCCGCCTTCTTCACAGGGCCTGTCTGAGGGTACCATGGACCCTGGTGAATGTGTTGGCTGGTGCTCTAGAAGGGCAGGCCTGTAGTCAGCAATGACCTCTCTTTGCCCAATCTAGGCCATCCTTTGGGGGAGCCCATGGTCCTTAGAGGTGAAGGGCTGACTTAGGGGTCCATGCAGGACAAGCAGCACTGCCCATTCACCGAGATACTCAGTCCTGAGGCCAGGGAAGGATGCCGCTCAGCAGACCCCACCCTACCCTGAAATTGTCGGGGATGGAAGGGAGACTGCAGGGGGCACGGCAGCCTGAGAGGCCACATGGCATTTGGCCTAGCTGTTAGGATCAGCTCAGGATGATGGACTCTGGCACAGCTCTTTTGTCATCTAGAGTCAGACCATCTCCATGTCCCCTCACACACCAGGGCCTCAGCCTCACTCCAGGTCCCCTGACTCTTTCTCTTTTCATTTCCAGGACTCAGGACCCAATAAGGTAAGCCTCCATCTTTGGTCCTGAGTGGAGGGGACTGTCCCCATGTGGCCTCTGCAGCAGAATTCCCCCTTCATTCACTCACTCAACATGCACACACCGAGCTGCACTCTGAGCCCTGTGCCAGTAGCTGGGCCTTGCAGCGACCAGCGCAGATCTTCTGGGTCCACGGTGCAGTGCGGGCAGAAACAGAAAAATAAAAATGTAATTGCAAATTGGGATGCATTCTAAAGAGGAAAAAAAAATGGGCTGCTAAAGTGACACCCAAGTGAGACGCCTTTGGACAGGAAAGCTTTTGGGGGGGACAAGGTGGAGCCCTGAGGAGTGAGGTGGAGCTGGCAGGGGGCTGAGAGCCTGGCCAGGTGGTTGGAAGGGCTGGGTGGGAGGTGTGAGGTGTGAGGTGCAAGTACAAGCTGGGGGCTGTGAGCGGAAAGTGTGTGGAACCATGAGAGGAGCTGCGAGAGTGAGCATGTGAGGAAGTGTAAGGAAAGTGTAAAGAATTGGGGGGAACTATGCGAGAAACTGTGTGGGGAATTATTTGGGGGAACTGTGAAAAACTTCTTGGGGAAATGAGTGGGGAACTCTGTGATGGACTCTGTCAAGGACTCTGAGACATCAAGTGAATTGTGACCAACTGTGAGGAACTAAGAAAGTGTACGTGAAAGTGTGAGGAGAATCATGAGGAGGAGTTGTGAGGAGATATGTGGATGGTGAGGGGAACCGTGTGGGCGGCTGTGTGGATGGGTGGGAAGGATGTTGTGGGACTCACATGAAGGGCTGTTAGGAGCACCTGTGTGAAGAATTGTAGGGCACAGTGTGGGGCAGTGTTGGATCCTGTATATGCTCTGTGAGGAGCTATGGAAGGTAGGGGGTGGCGAGGGGACATGTGGAAATTGTGTGTGGAACCATAAAGACCTACGTGGAGAGCTGTGAGCAGAATAGCACAAGGATTGATGTGAGGTTGTGTGGGAAGTGAGTATAGGGGGGCTACATGGGACTGTGTGGGACATGCCATGTGGCAGGTCGGGAAGAATCGTTAGGAGCCATGTGTGGCTGTGTGGGGATCCGTGAGGAGCATTGGAGGGAACTATGTGCATGGCTGTGAGGAAGTCGCGAGGAGCCACAAGGAAGCAGCAAGCATGAGAGGCAGCGTGAGAGGAAGTCGTGTGAGGTGGTGTGGGGAGACGCATGGGAGTTGAGTGTGTGGAACTATGTGAGAAACCCAGTGGGGCTTTGTTTAGGTCGATGTGAGGTACTGTTTAGAGAACTGTGTGGAAATTCTGAAATTGTGTAAAAAACTGTGAGGAACTATGGAAATGGGAGAGGAAGTGTGCGAAGTGTGTGGGACCTGGGGCTGTGCAAGGAATTCTGTGGAATGATGAGGAGAACAGAGTAACGATGTGAGGGAATGTGAAGAACCCGTGGGGAACTGTAGGGGTCACATCTGTGAGAGAACTGTAGGCTCTGTGTGATGAACAGTGTTAGGAACTGTGTGTGGGGAAAACTATGTGGGAGAACTGTGTGAGGAACTGGGTAGGAACTGTATTGTGAACTCTGTGGGGAACTGTGTGGAAACTGTGTGGGAACTGTGTGGGGAACCGTGTGGGGAAGTGTGTGAGAAATTGTGTGAGGAATGGTGTAAGGAACTATGTTGGCAACTGTGTGGGGAACTGTGTGGAAACTGTGGGAACTGTGTGCGGAATGTGTCAGGAATTCTGTGGGGAACTGTGTGGGGAAGTATGTGAGGAATTGTGTGAGGAACGGTGTAAGGAACTGTGTTGGCAACTGTGTGGGGAATTGTGTGGAAACTGAGGAACTGTGTGGGGAACTGTGTGAGGAACTGTGTCGGGAACTGTGTGGGGAATTGTGTTGGAAAATGTGGGAGGAACTCTGTGGGAACTGTGTGAGGAATGGTGTAAGGAACTGTGTTGGCAACTGTGTGGGGAACTGTGTGGAAACTGTATGAGGAACTGTGTGATGAACTATGTTGGGAACTGTGGGAAACTTTGTGGAACTGTGTGAAAAACTGTGTCTGGAACTGTGTTGGAAAATGTGTGAGGAACTCTGTGGGAACTGTGTGAGGAAATTGTGGGGAACTGTGTCGGGACCTGTGTGAGGAACTCTGTGAGAAACTGTGTGAGGAAATTGTGGGGAACTCTGTGGGGAATTGTGTGAAGAACTGTATGGCAACTGTGAGGAACTGTCGTGAGTCTGAGCTGTGTAAGGAACTGTGAGGAACTGTGTGGGGAAAAGTGTGTGAGGAACTGTTTGGAAAAAGTTTATGAGGAACTGTTTTAAACTGTGAGGAACCATGTGAGGAACTATGTGGGGAACTGTATGGGGAACTGTGTGAGGAAATGTATGAGGAACTGTGTGGGAACTGTGTTGGTAACTGTCAGGAACTAAGTGGGGGAACTGTGTGGGATCTGTGAGGAACTATGTGGGGAACTGTGTGGGAAATGTGAGGAACTGTGAGGAACTGTGTGAGGAACTGTGTAGGGATCTGTGTGGAAAATTGTGTGAGGAACTGTGTGGAAAATTTGTGAGGAACTGTTTTGAACTGTGAGGAACTGTGTGAGAAACTGAAGAACTGTGTGGGAAACTGGTGGACAACTGTGTGGGGAATTGTGTGAGGAACAGTGTCAGGAACTGTGCGAAGAACTATGTGAGGAACTGTGTGGGGGAAAACTGTGTAGGGAAGTGTGTGGGAAACTGTGTGGAAAAATGTGTGAGAAACTGTGGAAAATTTGTGAGGAACTGTTGTAAACTGTGAGGAATTGTATGAGGAACTGTGTGAGGAACTGTGTGTGGAAAACTATGAGGAACTGTATGAGAAACTATCTGAGTAACTCTGTGGGGAATTGTGTGGGGAACTGTGTGAGGAGCTGTTTTGAACTGTCAGGAACTGTGAGAAACTGTGTGACAACTGTGAGGAACTGTGTGGGGAAGTGTATGAGGAACTGTGTGAGGAACTGTGTGAGGAACTGTGTTGGGAACTGTGTGAGGTACTATTTGAGAAACTGTGTGGGAACTTGTGTGAGCGATTCAGTGAAGTACTGTGTGGAACAAGTGAGGAACCATGTGGGGAACTTTGTTAAGCCTGTGAGGAGCTGTGTGAGAATTGTGTTAGGAATTGTGTGGGGAACTGTGTGGAAGGTTTTGTGAGGCACTGTTTCAAACTGTCAGGAGCTGTGTGAGGAGCTCTGTGGGGGAAAACTGTATGAGGAACTGTGTGAGACCTGTGTGGAACATGTGAGGAACTGTGTGGGGAACTATATAAAACCTGTGAGGAGCTCTGTGAGGAACTGTATTGGAAACTGTGTAGGGAACTGTTTAAGGAAATTTGTGGGGAACTGTGTGGGGCACTGTGTGAGAAACTGTGTGAGGAACTTTGTGGAGTCTGTGGGGAACTGTGTGGAACGTGTGAAGAACTACGTTGGGAGCCAGGTGGGAACTGTGTGGGGATCTGTGTGGGGAGCTGTCAGGGAACTGTGTGGAATGTGTGATGAACATGTGGGGAGCTGTGTGGCAATCATGTCAGGAACCGTGTGAAGACTGTGTGGGGAATAGTGTGCGGGATGTTTGGGGTGCATGGGAGGCCATGTGAACAGTGTGTTGTGTTGCTAGCCCCTGAGCCTGAACTGGGGACTCTTGGGGACAGTGTGACTAGTCCTGTGAGCTCCTAGAGCTGTTGCTGAAACCTTTTTAGGAACTGGGCTTGCAGTGGGGCACAGGGCCTGAAGAAGAGGTGGCCAGCTAGGGGCAGGGGCCTGATCTGAGCAGAGGCTGAAGGGAGGGCAAAGGGTGGTCCTGGGACATGGGGGAAGTCCCTGCACAGGGACTCTGGTGACAGGTGGAGCAGTGTGAGGGAGAAGTGGGACTGCAGGGGCTGAAGTGGCCAAATGGTTGTGGGGCATTTATTATGGGATCCAGGGGGATGACACACAGCAGAAACTCCCCCCTCAGGAATCTAATAACCATAAGTCAAAACAGAAATAAGAGTTTTTCTCCCACTTAGTTCCCGTCCTCAGGAGGAAAGGAAAGCCTCCCACCCTGGCCAGTCACCAGAAGCCCACGTTGAGAGACACAGTCAAGAGCTCACAAATTTTATGTCCCCTGTGAACTCCTCCTGGGGCCTGTCCTAAGCAATGACGTTGAGCCTGAGACACAGCCGACCCTTGAGGTGGCACCCGGGCACTTTTCCTGGGGTACCAACCCTGGGGAGCCATTGTAGATGCCCAGCAAATATTTCTCCCGCAAATGCATGATGAAGCAGACATTGGGAAGTGACTGAATGTCCACAACTAGTGGGATCACTGTCAGTCACAGGTGTCCCAGCAGACATGGATGGTGTCCATATTTTGACCACTATTTGTCTTAAAAGAGGACTTAGGAGCCACAGGGTAGCAGGAGCGTGAAGGATGCTCCTTAGAGAGAGATGCAGAGCAGGCTACTGACAGAGGGGCTGTGAGCAGGGAGCTTGATGGCAGAGTGGAAGGTGAATTCTAGGTGGAAGGGGAGAGGGACGCTGGGTGGGAGCTGGCAAAGGTCAAGAAGGCCTAGGATGCCACAGCTGGCTTGAAACTTTTTCTTTTTAGTCAGGAGTCACTGATGGTGTTCAAGGATGGGCCGGGGGCTCAGATAAGTCTTGCGAGAGTAGAGTGTGGGGTTCATGTCCAGCTAAGTGGCCCAGACACAGCAGGGATGGTTGAAGGCAGAACGTGGGGACTGTGGCAGCAAGTCCTTGATTTGGCTTGGAGTGGAGGCCCCTGAGGTGGTGCTCTGGGGTTCAGGTAGGGAGTGGCCTGGGCAGCTTGAGAATGTGGCCCCAACCCCAGCCTGTGACTTTGGGGGCTCCATTGCGAGGGTCAGTGCCTACCCCTCCTCTTCCCTGCCCCTTTAGTGAGCTCAAGGTTGACTTGAACATTCCTGCCCCACAGAACAAGAAAAAGAAGAAGACAGATTTCATTCCGTACCGAGATTCCGTGCTGACCTGGCTTCTCCGGGAAAATCTGGGTGAGAACTCCTGGGTTCACTTGTCCCTAGGGCTGTAACTTCCACCCTGGGCAGTGCCTATCTCCCCTTCTTGGGGGGGAGGTGCCCAACCTCCAGAAAGCCTCTTACTTACCCTTTGTGAGCCAAGGCTGAGAGGTGCACATGGAGGGTCTAAGTAGTTCAAGGCACTGCCCTTCTCAAGGACCTGGGCAGTGGCTGGCAGTGGGTTACCAGGAGCAAGTCTGGTGCCCAGGAGGGCCTCAGGGGCTGAAGAACCCAGAGTGCAGGTGTCAACGCTGCTGGCTCAGGTCAGCTGTGACACTGATACCCAGTAACCACCCTTCTCTAATCTTTGGTTTCCCCATCCGTAAGAGGGGCTGGAACACTAATCTGGGAGCCCTGCCTGCCTGCTGGGTTTTGAGAGGTTGCCATAAATCTCCTTCCTTCTCCTTGCCTAAGTTCTGAGCAGTGAGGGATAGGAGGGAAGGTAGAGATTGAAACACCCCTAACTGATCCCATCCCTCCCCAAAATAGCTTCGGTGTCTTCTCCAGCCTCATTTACAGCCTGACAGCCTGATGCCCAGGGAGGTAAACTGAGTCCCGGCTGATCTTCTAGACATAGACTGGGCTCTCTGGTCTTCCTCAATAGCATGGCTGAAGCCTGTAGAGCCCCTGCTGACCACCTATTCCCCAGCAAGAGCCATGGCAGGCCTGTAGGTAGAAGGGGAACAGGTGGGAGCTTTAGGGGGCAGGAGGGCACTGCTAAGAGCAGAGGAGTCTGTCTCTTTTCACCTGAGATGTGGGCTGGGAAGGAGGCCCACCCTACAGGGCCATGCCCAGGCTTAGCCCCAGGGCAAGGGCATGGCTTAGACCCTAGGCCTTCACACCAGCACCTCTCAGTTCCTGTAGGGTCCCATCATCCCCCTGGTTTTCAATTTTGCTCCAAACTCAGAGCATGGACAAGCAGCAGTTCTGAGGGTGGGGTGGAGCCAGTGGTGACCTTGTCCTGGCTGCCGAGTTGCTGCCCCCACAGGACTCCCTGCTCAGTGCTCACTCCATGGGAGGCTGTGAGTGTGATCAGAATCTGAGGAGAAATAAAACAATCTGCTTCCTTGGCAGCACATTGTGTGATGCTGGGATCCAGGCTCTTTGAATGTAAATGACATATTTCATATGTAATGATCAACGTATGAAAAATTATTGAACATAAATAGTCTTTGTCTTAGAATAAATGCCATAAAACCCTTTATAGCCTCCCCCTTTGTTATGAGGAAAAGGAAGCCTGATTGCTGCAAATGACCCCAAATGTGAGGAAAAATCCCCATAGAAGAGGAGCAATGGGGCGACCAGTCAGAGGTGAAGGGGCAGCCAGATGGGGCCAGGTCCTCGGTGTGGCTGGAGTTCACCTCTGTAGGCCTCCCCGTCTGTAAATGTGGAGGGGCTGGAGGGGTGGACACAGCACCGGGGCCTAGAATCCCTCCTGGGCACAACCTGGTCTTTCCTCTGCAGGTGGTAACTCCAGGACAGCTATGGTGGCGGCCCTGAGCCCCGCAGACATCAACTATGACGAGACCCTTAGCACGTTGAGGTGTGTTCTCCAGGGGGCAAGCTCTGCTCCCTCGCCTGCCTTGGGATGGATCCTCCTTAAGGATGCCTGACTTGGGAACATCAGTGACAGGGGTGCCTCTTTTGGGGGGGGGTTTCACCTGGGACTCTGTGAGGCTGGAGGTGAGGGCTCCCAGGCCTGCATGGGCCCTGTTCCATGCCCACCAGCCTTTGGGGTGCACTTTGGGGCTGCAGGAGGCCCAGAGCCTGGCAGCACTGTGCTCGTGTGCCTGGATGGTACTCACACCTGCGGGCTGTGGAAGGGGCACAGATGTGTCTTCAAAGGGCTTTCTGGCTGCAGGGGGCTATATAGTTGTTTGGGTCAGGGGTCTTAGGCCTCTTTTGACCTTGTACCACTAGTAGTAAAAAGAAAAAAAGGGTGTGTGCCTGACATAGATGCATGTAGTTGTTTGTGACAGACGTGTTGCTATGGGCGTCCGCTGGTAAATGGAATGGGCTAGAACACACCCACATGGTCTTGGGGTTTCCCCATAGTCACACTTGCTCTCTCCACGCTGGGACCACAGGTATAGGGCAAAGGCCTCACTGTGGGAAGAGGATGCTACCCTGTCCCTTCGCCCGTGGGCCTCAGTTTTCCCAAGTGGGTGAGCTGGGGCTGGGTGACCGCACTGGTAGTTCTCCTCTGGCCAGTGGCCCAGGGACCATCCCCAGTGATTTGTAGTGATGGTCACTCCTCGGTCTACACCAGCCTGTGCAGGCCTAGGTCCACCCCAAGTCCACCCCCGGCCCAGCTGCTGTAGCTCCAGGCTCCAGCAGGACTCTGGCATCCCTGAGCCCACTGGGCATGGGCCTGCTCAGGCACTGCCCACAGCTCCTTTTGAGCCCACTGGGCACGGCCTACTCAGGCACTGCCCACTGCTCCTGCTGCCCAGGTATGCCGACCGGGCCAAGCAGATCCGCTGTAACGCTGTCATTAACGAGGACCCCAACAACAAACTGATCCGCGAGCTGAAGGATGAGGTGACCCGGCTGCGGGACTTGCTGTACGCCCAGGGTCTCGGTGACATCACCGACAGTGAGTGTCTGTGCCTGTCCTGGGCCTCAGGCTCAGGGGCCATTGGGCCATCTTATCCTTTCTCCTGGGACCACCATCCCGCTCTCTGCAGCCTGGACTGGGGTGGCTCCGAGCTGCCTCCACAGCCCCTCTGGCCCGGATCCCTGTCCCTGCTTCATGTTCCTGGGCAGAACTCCCGCTGGGTGGGAGGCCAGGGCAGGGGCCCTGGATGAGGCTGATAGAGCTGCATGGTCTGGGTTTGGTGCAGGCCCAGGTGGGTCAGAGATGTCTTCCCTGGAACCCCGTGGGCAGGTCGTGGGTGCTGGCGCTACAGCTGCCCCTGGGTCCCCACGCTGGACACTTCCACTGCCCTGCCTGCAGCCACCCTCCTGCTCCTGGCTTCCCAGCCTCCACCCTCTGGAGACAAACTTGTTCTTCTGTTTCTCTGTCTCTCTTCCTCCCCCACGCCTTCCCTCCTCCTTAGCCAACACTGTGCCCGGAGGACCCAAATGTGTGTATTCCCCTTCCTGCTCTCTGCATCTCTGCTTCTGGCCTGGCCAGCACGGGGGCCTTGAGCAGCACGGGTGGGGAGGGCCAGGTCCCAGGGGCAGAGATATTAGCCTCTGCCCTTCCAGGGCCCTCCTGGTAGATGTGGGGCTGCATCTGCCTGTGACACCTTGTCCCCAGCTCCTTCCCATTTTTGTGGTCTATATGGGAAACTGAGGCAGTAGGGAGGTCAGGCTGCTGCACAGGCCTTCTCAGGCTGAGAGTGGCCACAGTCAGACCCGTTGACCCCGCAGGGTACCCAGAGGCCTAGGAAGGCCAGATGTCAGTGTCAGAGGGCTGGGAGGGCTGGAGGGCCTGTTCTGGGTCTGGCTCTGACTCTTGGCTCAGGCCCTGCCTGCTGGGCGTTTTCTCCAGCCGACCCACACACCCAGGGCCCCTCCCTCTGGAAGTGCCCAGAGTCTGAGCACGTGCAGTGGATGCTGCCGTGTCCTGCCAGCCTTTGTGTCCACTCTGTCTTGGGTTTGGCTCTGTGGGGTTTTCTGCCTCCCTGGCCCTGGGCTGCAGGGCCCTCAGTTTCCCCCATGCCTATGTGGTCCTCTGCTTGCTGCTGCCCTGTTGTGTGTCTGCATCTGCTAGGAGGGACCTTGCCCGGCCCCTGCAAGGGGTTGCAGCCCCAGGTCTCAGGCCTTGGGGGTGAGTGAGCCCTGGGCTGGGTTGAGTCCTAGGTGGCGGAGGTGTAGGGGGTCCACTCCAGAGGGCCTTGGCTCACCTCTCCTTCAGGATGGTCTCTGGGCAAATTTCCACATTAGTGGGCTGAATGGTCAGTATAGCCCAGCCAAGGGTTAATGTGAGGGGCAGGTGGGCACCTAGGAAGAATGAGGATGACCTGAGGTTCCTAGTGCAGGGTGGCTGCTGGGTGTCATTGGCAGGCAGTGCAGCAAAAGGCAGGGGAAAGGCACTGGGTGGCCACACGTGAGCTGGAGGCCTGGCAGTGGGCCTGGGATACAGCTGAGGGGCAGCAGAAGGTCCAGCAGGGCATAAGGAACGCCAGGGGCCTACCTGTGCCAAGCTGCTGCCAGGGAGGGTGGGCCTGGAGGCCAGGCGGGCGAGGGCTGCTGCTGGCCTGGCCTGTCCTGCCATAGGTGAGGGATGGCAGAAAGGCCTTGCATGCGCTTGTGTTGGGCCATGGGCAGGGCCTTCTGCTTCTCCCCTCTCTTGGCACGATCATCTTGCTTTCTCCCAACTTTGTCTTTCTTTTCTCTCCCTCCTGTCTGTCTGCCCGTCCTTCCCTTCCTCCCCGTAGACATGTCCGACCTTGAGAACAATAACTGTAACCGTGGCGGGGCAGCGTTGCATCAAGCCCCTGACAATCTCTCCACAGTGACCAACGCCCTGGTGGGTATGAGCCCCTCATCCTCGCTCTCAGCTCTGTCCAGCCGTGCTGCCTCCGTGTCCAGCCTCCATGAGCGCATCTTGTTTGCCCCGGGCAGCGAGGAGGCCATTGAAAGGTTGAAGGTGAGGGCCCGGGCACTTGGGGGAACCAAGCCCACCCAAACAGGGCAAGCTCAGGAAAATCAGAGAAGCCCAGCCCTCTCCAGGGCACAGCTGTCCTTCTAGGGCCAGCCTGAAGCAGGGGTGGGAGTCTCAGGTGTGAGGCCTCCCAGGTGCCCTGTGTCTGTCCCCAGCATACCTGGCACCATGCTCTCTGCAGTGGCCAAGGCAGCCCAGTGCAGTCACTTGGGTGTCCGCAGGCTGTGGGCTGCACAAGATCGGGCAGAAAGGGACCCTGTGCCTCAGCATCTGGACAGCCTGAGCCCCCAACCCTATGCCAAGCTTGAAGGGGGAAGCACTAAGTACTGGGTGTCCAGGACCAACACTCAGTTGCATGGCCTGTGTTGGTTCAAGATGCTGCAGACCCTGGGGTGCCCCCTGGTGGTGAGGAGTCTCATTCCTCCTGGCCCCACAGTGCCTCCTTTGCCAGCATCATTACTAGATCCCGGCAGCTCTCTGCCCATCGTCCCACAGAGCCTCTACCCTCTGAGAAGAGTGGGGAGGTGTCCTGCAGGCTGCAGAGACCCTCTAGGCCATCCCATGGTCACCCCTGTGTGTGGATGGTCACCCCCATATCCAGGCTGTGCTCCCTGGTTCCCAGCAATGGGCTCGACTGGTTTTAGGTTTTCCATTAATACATCCTTCCAGCAAAGGGCTGTGCAGGGATACGGGGGTGCAGGGGTGTGAGCCCGAGGGGCCGAGGCACAGAGGCCCGGCTTGAGGCTGGTGTGAGGATGAGGTGGGGTTGGGCTGTAAGCCTGGGGCTTAGGATCCACCTGGGGTGGACGGGGCTCTTCTGGGCCATGGTGGGCCATTTAGGGTTTGATGGTCCTCCTTGGGTGTGGGGGTCCACTTGAAGTGTGTGGATCCTTCCTAGGGTTGTAGGGATTCACCTGAGGTGTAGAGGGGACCTTCCTGGAGTGTGGGGAGCCTTCCTGGGGTGTGTGGGCCACTTGGGCCATGGGGAGCCCCTGTGGACTTGGGGGCCCACTGGGGTGTGGAAGGAAGGAGAGGAGAGCCCACACTGGTGTTGGGGAGCATCGCTGTCTGGAGGAGGGATGGGAGCCCCTCTCAGCAGCTGTGAGAGCAGCGGAGCCGTAGCAGCAGACTCATTCCAGGTGTATTGGCTCTGAGTTTCCCTCCAGATCCGTTTTGCCTTTTCCCAGGTCTCGTGTGCATTTACGGGAAGATGTGTGTTCTCTGAACTTCACCTGGGTCCTCCAGGCCTCTCCTCTGGAATGAGGGCTTTCATGCTTGCCCTTCTCCTGGTGCTATGCCCCCGTAGCCCACCCCTGCCCCCAGTCCTGGAGCTCACTCTGCTCTGTCCCACCCCCCAGGAGACAGAGAAAATCATAGCCGAGCTCAACGAGACCTGGGAGGAGAAACTGCGGCGGACAGAAGCCATCAGGATGGAGAGGTGAGCTGGGGGGCTCCGAGGCTGGGGAGGAGTGCAGCCAGCAGGTCTATGGCTCAGCAGGACGAGCACTAAGCCCTGGCTTCAGCCCTGGGCTCCTGCACCCGAGTGGCCACAATCCTCTCTCTAGGGACTCCCCCACTTGTGGCTCGTGTCCAAGGCCTGATAGATTTGATCTGTATCCGTGGTGCTGAGGGTCTGGTGCCATCAGTGGATGCCCTAACCCGCTGACCAGATGGGTTTGCTGGGTGGGCACACCCAGGGCCACAGTGGCCAGAGGTCTCTTGGCTCCCAGCTGGTCAGTTGGGCAGGGGTGAGGCCAGTCTTGGACCTCATGGAGTATATGCTGACCACAGCTCTGTCCCCCCAGGGAAGCCCTGCTGGCTGAGATGGGCGTGGCCATGAGAGAGGATGGTGGCACTTTGGGTGTGTTCTCTCCCAAAAAGGTAGGAGCTGGTTGCAGTTTTGTGGTTCAGCGCTGACCTGGTCAGGCCAGGTGATGCACCGTCCTTGGTGGAGGGGGAGTGTGGCAGAGTCTGGCTCAGATACTGGGGTGGCCACACTTACCCACAAGCAGACTCTTTCTTGTGTGGGGATCTTGGCCCCACCTCCCCATAGCGGATGTCTCCCTGGGACTCTCATGGGTGTCTTCACTGTCTGAACTGTGGAGTGGGCCCCAAGGTTGGGGGCAGGAATGGGAGGACACACAGAGATTGGAGACCGAGAAGCAGGGTTCTGGACCTGCCCTAGAGCCTGTGTCCTGTGTGGGCAGGGGACGTGCAGCTGGGAGCCAGCTGCCCTTTTAGAGCTCAGCCAGAGTCAGGTCTAGCTGGTTCCAGCAGGGACCTCTCTTCTCCCATCAGACCCAGCTGGCTCACTGGCCCCCAGCTCTGGGACCCTCAAATGAGGCATAGCCCCAAGACAGCTTCTTCCAAGTATTCCCCCTTACCTCCATTTAGCAGCCCAGGTGGGGTGCAGCACAGGCAGGAGCCCTGGGTGTGTGCAGAATGCCTGAGTGTGCACAGGAGGCCTGAGTGTGCACAGGTGGCCCAGGTATGTGGAGGAGTCCTGTGTGTGCACAGGAGGCCCGAGTGTGCACAGGAGGCTGCCTGGGTGTATGCAGGAAGCCTGAGTATGCACAGGAGGCTGTCTGGGTGTGTGCAGGAGGCATGGGTGTGCATAGTAGGCCTGCTGGCATGTAGGCTGGGCCCTGGCTGAGGATGTCTTTGTTTCTGGTTTTCCTGGCTGAGAGTGACCAGCTGAGCTGAAGATTTTCCTCCCCATTTTCTGTGGTCTCTGCCAGGCCAGAAGGACATAAAGTACCCCAGGATGCCAGGCCTAGGACTGCTGGTGGCCTGGTGCCTGGGGAGGTCAGGTGGGGACAAGCCCTGGGTTCCGGTCCCCCAGTGAGGTAACACCTCCATCTCCCACCAGACGCCACATCTTGTCAACCTGAATGAGGACCCACTGATGTCCGAGTGCCTCCTGTACTACATCAAGGACGGGGTCACCAGGTGGGGGTGGGCTCCCTGTCCCCCACAGGGGTCCGTCGGGTGTGGGTGCCTGCCGGGGTGGTACCCAGTGTCCTCGTGCTGCTGGGCATCCCTGGGCAGCTCTCGTCAGGGCTGTGCTGGGTCCTGGCTGCCGTGCTAACGGTGCCTCCACCTGCAGAGTGGGCAGGGAGGACGGAGAGAGGCGGCAGGACATCGTTCTCAGCGGGCACTTCATCAAGGAAGAGCACTGCGTCTTCCGGAGCGACTCCCGGGGCGGCAGCGAAGGTATCACTGCCCTGCAGCCCCTGGCTGGTGCTACTGCTGGTCAGGCTGAGTGCAGCTGGCTGCACTGGCCCAGGACACTTGTCATTTCCCTCAGCTCCCCAGCTCTAGTGGGGCGTTAAACATAGGCAGGATGTGTGCACATGTGTGTGGAGTTTGGGTCAGCCTTGGCACACTCCATTAGAAATGTGCTGAGGGAAGTGCCCGGTGGCACCATGGCCAGGGAGGGTGCTGCTTTAGGGAGCTGAGTCTCTTTGAAGGCTGAGGGTGGGACACGGGTAAGCAGTCTCCCCCACCCTTGTGCTAGGACTGCTGGCCAGGAAACGTGGTGGAGTGGTATGGGGTTCATGGGGCAGACTGAGCCAGGAGGAGCAAGCCCAGATCTGGGCTGGAAAACTATTCCAGCCCACTGCCTTTCTCTGCTGTCTGTGGGCAGCCATCTGTCCACTTCACTGCCCACCAGCCTCCCTTTGGAAGGGGACATGGGGTCATCCCCATCACCTGGTGCTGTCCGTCTGAGTGGTGGGCCTGCTGTGTCTGTGTGCCCTCATGGTTCTCCTGGCCTGGGCTCAGGGCATTTTCTGGCAGGTGTCTGGACAGCCTCTGGCCTGTAGACCCATGACCTGTGCCAGCCGTTTAACTTAGCTGCCTCAGGATAGTGGCCCTAAGCAATGTAGGGGATGGTTGATTCTCCCAGAATGCTCTGTCCACAAGGTGTCTGCTCTCTCCTGTGTGTGTGGGGGGGGGCGGGGGGGCGAAAGCCCAGAGGGCCCTGGGAACCCTGGGGATACATTTCTTATCTTCGTCCACCTGGAGACCTCGTCAGGCCGTGGGCAGCCAGGCTCAGCATGGTTTCCTGGCTCTGTCCTGGGCACATGGGTCTTTTCTAGGGGTCACTTCTCTTCTTTATTAAGTGGGTGAGGCCCTCCCCCAGCTCCTCTGAGGCCAAAACGAGGTGTTGCCAGCACTTGGGCTCTGTGACTAGTAGGAGGAGAGGGGTCTGGGTGGGCCACACTGGGGCCTGGTGAGTTGAGCCCCTGAAGATGACCGTCCTTCCGGTCTTCCTCTCTGCCTCACCTGTCCTGTAGCTGTGGTGACACTGGAGCCTTGTGAGGGGGCAGATACCTATGTCAACGGCAAGAAGGTCACCGAGCCCAGCATCCTACGGTCAGGTACAGCTGGGGGTTCAGGGGGCAGTGGGCAGGCAGGGGCATGAGGTGAGGGCCCCACTCTCTGCAGGTGCCTAATCAGCTCCTGTGGCTCTGGACACACAGCACCAGGACCCTGGGGCCTGTGCTTTAGGCCCGAGCAGAGACAACGCCATCCACACAGCTTGGGACTCCCAGGCCCTGAGCCGACACTGTAGGCTGAATGAGGAGCCCAGGGCAGCCTATCTGGGAAGAGCCCCTGCCCTGGGTCAGGACACCTCCCTGGTGGGGCTGAGCTGGGGGGTTGCAGGCTCTGGCACCATTCTCGGCGCTGCTGTGCTCCTGATATTGTAGAACACAATGCACATACACGTTGGGTACAAAGTCCTTCAGAGAAGCCAGGCAGCATTCATGAGGTGGCTGTCGTGAGAGATGTGTGGTTATCACTTGGCTGTGAGAGTTCTGGCAGAGAAACAGAAGCAGCAGGCTGTGTCAGTGCAGCTGTGGAGACAGATGTGGACGGATAGATACGTTGATGTGCATACGCACGTGCTCATATATACAGAATTTATCTCACGGAATTGGCTCATGTGACCGGGGCTGGGCAGGGGGGTTTGAGTCCCCCAGCAGGCAGCGGGCTGGGATCTCAGGAAGAAGGGGACTGATCATCTACAGCAGACTCTTCTCTTCCTCAGGAAAGCCTGGACAAGGCCCACCCACATGGCGGGTCCTCTTTATGGCTAGTCAGCTGCTTGTCAGTGCTAGCCACATATGCAAGACACACCATGGTGGGCACTGCAGCCTGACCAAGCTGACCCATGAAACTTTCCATCATATCAACTCTGGCCAGGGGCAAGATCTTGTGTTGGCATGATGGAAACCCTTCACCCAGGCTGGCTTGGGGCCTGCAGAGAGGGTGAGGAGGCCTGGTGTCCAGTAGAAGCTTCTAGGATCAAGGGCCTTGCCTTTGGAGACCCTCAGGACACGTAGAGGGAGGGACTCTGAACACCCTGAATTTGGGGGCCCTCTTCATCGGCCTGTCTGGGGGCTGGTGTGGCCAAGCGTAAGCGCTGGCAGTTCAGCCACTGCCCACTGCCCTGGTGGTGGTTATGGGTCTGGCCCTTCGGCACAGGGCACTTGGGGCAGGGCTGGGCTGAGAGGGGGGGCTTGTCTTGGGGTTTCCCTCCCAGTGTCTGAGCTGGGTTGCATGTGGACTTGAGGGCAGAGGGGACAGAGAAGTGACCAGCTTCTCTGAGCAGAAGGGAGAGGACCTTGCAGACTCAGGGTGGGACCTGGGTTGTCTCCTCAGAGAGGAGAAAGTAGATGGAAACCAGGCTGTCTAAAGAGACCCCATGTAGGTGGGACTGTCCAACAGACAGAGTGCCGCTTCGGGGGCTGCAAATGGGGTGGGCCCAGGAAAGGTCTCCAGTGCTGGAGTGGGAGGAACTGGACAGACATCCACATCCTCAAAGGCCCTGACTCTGAGACGCTGCCTAGCCACCTGTGGTTCTTGGCCACCTTCTCTGCCTCCTGTGGACCTTGTAGCCTCCCAGCCATGGACCCTGGCCCTGCGTCCCCTCTAGTTGGGGAGACAGATGGGAAGCCTGATGAATCTGCACCGTGGCACCCTGCAAGGTGCTTCATGCTGGTGTCCAGGCTCAGCCGTGGGGTGCACATGGCCCTGACCCTGGATGTCTGAATGAGGGGGCTTGTAGGCTAGAGGTGGAGTTGTCTTGGGATGGGAGAACCTGCTGAGACACTGAAGCCTAGCTGAGGCCCCAGATCTTTGGTTTATAAATGACCAGGTAGATTTGGGAGGAGGTAAGGAGAGGCGAGGAAGGAAGAGATGGGGCTGGAGGCAGCCTGCACCCCTTCCCTCTTCTTCCCTCTTTTGCTGGCACTGCCAGAGACCTACAGGGTCCCCAAGGCCGGCTCTGCTTCTGTCTCCCAGGAAATCGTATCATCATGGGAAAGAGCCACGTATTCCGCTTCAATCACCCCGAGCAGGCCCGGCAGGAGCGTGAGCGCACACCCTGCGCAGAGACACCTGCTGAGCCTGTGGACTGGGCCTTCGCCCAGCGTGAGCTGCTGGAGAAGCAGGGCATTGACATGAAGCAGGAGATGGAGCAGAGGTGAGGCTGAGGCCAGGTGCCCACCCCCCACCCCCACCCCCCACACTCACCCTGCCGCCCCCTTGCAGGCTCCAGGAGCTGGAGGACCAGTACCGCCGTGAGCGGGAGGAGGCCACCTACCTGCTAGAGCAGCAGAGGCTGGTGAGGACCTTGCCGCCCTCCTGGGCCCCGCCCCCTCCCACACCTGCCTTCATTCATCTCCTGGGCCTGAGCAGTGGGGTGTTCAGGGGCAGGGAGGGCCATGGAGGGCCATGCTGTCCGCGGTGAGCCGCAGGGCTGACTTTCTGCAGGACTATGAGAGTAAGCTGGAGGCTTTGCAGAAGCAGATGGACTCCAGGTACTACTCAGAGGTGAACGAGGAGGAGGAGGAACCGGAGGATGAAGGTGAGAGAATACTCAGGCCAGCATGTACTCCCTCAGGAGAGCCTGAGCACAGGGGCAGCAGGGCCTGGAAGGAGAGGGAGCCCCTGGGCCCACCCTGGAGGGGGGCACCTTGGCCCTGGGATCTAGACTGATTCCTCAGAGAAAGAGCACCTCACTCTGGGAATTAGGGAAGGCTGTGTTGCAGCAGGCAGGGTCCCCCCTGCGCATGCACACATACACACGTGCACACACGTGCACACACTGTGTACAAACACACGCTGGCTCTGATGGGAGCAGTAGGATGAGGGGATGGTGCTGAGGGCTTACCACACTCGCGTGTGTCCACTTACCCTGTCCTGCTGGCAACATGGCTCGTGGGGGCCCTGAGGACATGTCCACTCTATACCTCACCTCAGGATGCCCTTTGTCACATGAAGGAGGCCCACAGGAAGGCCAGGTAGGGTATAATCGGGGACAGGAGTTCACGGCCATCTTGGCCTCTGGCTACCCAGTCAGCACAGTTGTGCTGGTGTGACCATGGTTTTGCCCCTTGCCTGGCTTTCTCTTCTCAATGAAACTCCTTTCCTGTTACAAAGCTTGGGGGCTCTGGATCGGAGGGGGGGGGGTGCAGCCAAAGGCCACGGATGCTTGGTACAAAGACAGGCCTCTCCTGCTGTCCCTGCTGGTTCTCTCGAGGGCCCAGTAGACAGGGATGGTGGGTGAGCAGGCAGAGGAGCTTGTGGTGGGAGCCCTTGGCCTGCCCTCCTGCCTGTTCTCCCATGGACCCCTGGCCTCCCACTGGCCTCAGATGGCATGTACGGCTATTGGTGGTGGGGTTGCCCACAGCCCCTCTGACCTTTAAGCTGATGCTCAATGAGGCTTCTTCTACCCAGGGAGCTGACAGCCTCTTTCTTTTGGGGCAACTTTTCACATTGCTGATCATAGCAGATCTCTCTCCCAGATTTTCTTTCTGTGCACCGAGGGGAGTTAGTGTGCAATTGGGAGACAAGTAGAGACCCTAGCCCAAGCTGGCAGGGAGCCTGAGGAGAGGGGCCTGGACAGCCCTGCCTGTCCACCTGTAGGTCACTCTGTGGAGGAGTAACCCCTCAGTCTTTCATCTTTCTATTCACTGACTCTGGCATGCACCAGGCATAGGGTCAGCATGGGGAGCTCCACAGAGTGACCAATTGGCTTAACGTTTTAGTGGGTAGGGTGCGGGGCAGTGTCCTGGCCCTCCTGTGCTGACCACACAGCTCCTCCCCATAGTCCAATGGACAGAGAGAGAGTGTGAGCTGGCGCTGTGGGCCTTCCGGAAGTGGAAGTGGTACCAGTTTACATCTCTGCGGGACCTACTATGGGGCAATGCCATCTTCCTCAAGGAGGCCAACGCCATCAGTGTGGAGCTGAAGAAGAAGGTGGGCTGCCCTGCTGGCTGTTGTAAAGAGGGCATCCGCCTGTGTGTGACAGGGATGGCCACTGACAGCCAGTCCTTGGCATTGGGCCCTGCCATCCGTGGGGTGGCCCCAAAAAGGTTGGGAGGCTCAGAACTAGCCAAGGTGATGCCGTGCCCTCCCTGCTCAGGGGCGATGGGGGGCGGTGGGCAGGCGGGGAGCAGGTGGTTTCTGCCCTGGTGGGTTGGAAGGTTCTAGCTAACTGTTGTGGGCCATGCAACTGGGATCTCCTGGAGGTGAAGGGAAGCCCTTTCAAGGCTGACGAGAGGTCATCTTATGCCCCTCGCAGGTCCAGTTCCAGTTTGTCCTCCTCACAGACACGCTCTACTCCCCTCTGCCACCTGACCTGCTGCCCCCAGAGGCTGCCAAAGACAGAGAGACACGGCCCTTCCCCCGCACCATCGTGGCTGTGGAGGTCCAGGACCAGAAAAATGGGGCCACTCACTACTGGACCTTGGAGAAGCTCAGGTGTGGCTGGAGGGTGTGCAGGGCCTTCCTCCTGGCCTGGCTGAGGCTGTGTGCCCTCCCCATAGCTCAGCTCTGCCATCCCCACATGCTGACTGATGTGTTCCAGTCCTTAGATTGTGCAGGTGACTGAATAGCCACTCAGAGAGCTCAGTGGGAGGACTGACCATCATGGGAGGACTGGAATGTCACTTGTATCCTGGAACGTAGAGGCTGAGCCTGTCCTCAGGGCCCGAGGGAAGGCTAGTCTGGAGGAGCAGCCTTCATGGGTTTCAATGTCAAAGGCAAGGCCAGGCAGGAGACTACTTCAGCGTGGTCAGGGCGGACAGTTCCACAGGGCTCTGAGGCATACGGACCAACCCTCATCTGGTGCATGGGCCTTAGCAATACAGGACGGGGAATGTTGGCTCGCTGGGTGAAAAACTAGAGGAATGAGGTGCTTGGGGTATGACAGGTTTGCTTATGCAAGGCGGACACACCGACAAGCTGTTGACTTGGAATCAGGAATCAGTTAGACCTGGGAGGGGCTCTCCCTAGCCTGGAAGTCCCCTGGGGCTCCTAAAGCACCATAAAATGCAGAAAATAAAAAACACACTAACACATACTCAGTTGGCATTCACATACTTCCCTTTAGCTGATAGGCACACACACCAGTGGTCACACCCACGCACCCAGAACCACATACACACAGGCATCTGTGGAAATGCACACATCCAGGCACATGTAAACTCGTGCCCCTCTTCCCCTCCTGTTCTCCCGGCAGCTGTCATTTGGCCTCAGGGAGGGTGACTGTCCACTGTTGTGGCATGGAGGCCACATGATTCTGTCTCCTTTCTTCTGAGACATTTTGGTTTTTCAGGAATAATAATTTCTCAGATACTTCTGGGTCTTCCATGCCCCACCTGCAGTTTTCCCTTCGTTCCTTGAGCTCTCAGGCTCTGTGACATCATGGCCATTTCTGAGTTTGCGCGGTTCTGTCCCCCCACATTCAGCCTGCCCCCCAGCCCCTGGCCAGTCCTGCCTATTCAAGCCCCTTTGCTGACACTCAGGACCTGGGGAGGTGTAAGAGGTGAATGCACACATTTATCTGGCGCAATGTCCCTCCTGGTTGAGGCTGCCTAGGCCACAGAGGGGTTTCTGTTCCATAAACCCCTTGAGCTTCGATAACCCTGAGCTGTGTGGTGGGGCCGGAGCTGGGCTGAGCTGTCCTCAGGAGGAGGAGCTGTGTGGTGCCGGCCACCTGAACCCGCACTGCCCCTGCCGTCCTGTAGGCAGCGCCTGGACTTGATGCGGGAGATGTACGACCGGGCGGCAGAGGTGCCCTCCAGTGTCATTGAGGACTGTGACAATGTGGTGACCGGCGGAGACCCCTTCTACGACCGCTTCCCTTGGTTCCGGCTGGTGGGCAGGTGGGCGCCTCCTCCCATCCCTGGCTGAGAGAGTGAGAGGGACAGAGACACCAGTGGGGGTGGGAGTGGGTCTCTTCCCAAGGCCCCGGCCCAGTGTGAGGAAGGAGCCCCAACACGCCCTTTCCTGTCCCCAGACCCCTGCCCTGAGCTTCCCAGGCCGAGAGTCCTCTGCACACTGCAGGCCTGATTATTTCAGGGGAACTGGACCTGGGCCTGGGTCTCAGCACTGCCACCCACCGTGGGCTCAGGGTCCACGTATGTGAGTGCAGGAGGCTCCCAAGCAAGCTTTCCCGGTCACCTGGACCTTGAGGGTGGCTCGCCTGGGCCCCAGAGAGCCTTGCCTCCTTTCTTGGCCCCCACAACTCCCATGACTGATATTTTGAGGCCTTAGCATGGCCAAGCTCACGGGGTCCTCACATGGCTTCAGTCACACCTGGCTGGGACCCCTGTTCTCAATTACACCTGCTGGTGTGTTCTGGAACCTTCCTGCTGACCATACTTGGTTTCTTTCCAAGCCTGGGGATGGGGTGCATTTTTGGTTCTCTCATCTTTTAAAATAGCATCCTTGATGGTCTATGTGTTTGGTTTTGGTTTTACACAGAAGACTCCCACCCTCCCCACCCCGTCTGTCCCGCGAGTAGCTGGTGTTAACTTCTCTCTGTCTTGTCGCACTAACCTCAGTCCAGCCGTCTCTGGCTGCAGCAGCCACCCTCTTCTCAACACATGCATGAGCGAACGCATGGCTGCTCTCACCCCCTCCCCCACCTTCTCGAGCCCCGACTCCGACACCACCGAGCCTGCCGAGGAGCAGAGTGTGGGGGAGGAGGAGGAGGAGGAGGAGGACCTGGAGGACGACGTCTTTCCGGAGCACGTGCTGTGCGACGGCCGGGACCCGTTTTACGACCGGCCCCCCCTGTTCAGTTTAGTAGGAAGGTTGGTGAGGTCAAGGACAGCATGCTGGGAAGGAACCAGCTCTTTTGCACAGGAGCACTGCTCGGGCACAGGTGGGCCGCCAGGGCTGACCCCGGGCCTCCCCCGGCAAGGTGGGGGGGCTGGCCCCATGGAGGGGCCTGAGGGCACTTGGGCGCCCATGTTCCTGGAGATGGCTGCTCTGGGCCAGCAGGGAGACTTCAGGTCCTAGTCATAGAAGAGGCAGTGCAGCCCAGAGCACACAACCGTGGCCTGGGCAGGTAGAACTAAATCTGCAGAGAGGCCGTAGGAACCTCAGGAGGTGGCCACTGGCTCAGGCACCACGTACCCAAATTCCTCCCTAAGAGTCTGAGGGGTATTTGAAAGGTGAGGGCTGGCAAATATAGCTGCCTCTGTGTTTATTACCATGGAAGGTGCCAGTCCTTCCCCAGAGTCGGCGTTGTCCTGGCTGAAGAAGAGGCTTCACTCTCCTCCACTTTTGTCCAGAGGGGATAGGGCCACTCTACTCACTGTGCAGAAAGGAGAACTCAGGCAGTGTCTGGAGGACAGGGTCTCCTGTGGGGAGTGGAGGCAGCTGCTTGCCTGCCTACTCCTCCCCCCAAATGTGGGACCTGGGCAGATCCTGCCTGTCTAAAGATGAGGATGGCTCCATCCCTCCCAACCTTCCAGGTTGCCATGGCCAGAGATGTGGGCACAGGCCTAGTGCCCACACGGAATGTGCCCTTTGCAGAGATAGGCTGGTTATCAGGTTTCCTGGATACATGGGGAGGCCATGGTCGGGAGCTGGAACAGAGGTGTGGAGAAGCCCAGGCCCAGGGAGCAGGGGCCCAGCCCTTCAGGTGGATTTGGCAAACATAGCTGCCTCCGAGTTTATTATCACAGAAGGGAAGGAAGTCAGTCAGTTGCAGGGAAGATCAGAAGCAGTAGTAGTAGACCAGCCATAGTAGGAGGAAATTCAGCTCCTAAAACAGCTGGATTTACTTATTTTACATTTGTAAAAGGCAGAAGATATTTTAATAGCAACCTAGTTTGGAGTTTGAAATGGTGGCCTGGGCAGACGGGAATTTTCAGGAGTCTTGAGCTTGGAGTTCTGAGAGCCACAGGCTGCAGGCAGCCCCAGATAAGCCGAGGGCGTAAGCCAGCCTACCCCATCCCTGGGTGAAAATGACGGAATGGAAGCCTCAGCCTCCCTCCTGGAAGGCAGCTGGTTCCCATGAGATTGGTTTGCCATGACTGGGACGTGGCTGACATTAGGTGAGCTAAGCTGGCGTAACAGATAAAAATTTACGGCTCTCTCCCTCCAAGACACCCTGGGCTTGCCAGGCCTGAGAGGGAGGTGCAGAGTCCAAGGCCAGCTCCACCAGGACCTCCCTCAGAAATCCCCGGGCTGCAGGGCCAGGCCCCTGCTGGGCTCAAGGAGTGGCTCTGGGTGTCAAGTGGGTGAGGGACCAGGACGTGCAGGGGATGAGGACATTGGGTGAAAGGGGGCGTGGGCTCTTGCAGTCTCAGCCAGAAAGAGCTGGGTCCTTCCAACGTTTTCTACCCTTTTGTGGATTTGAGATTTTACAAAATTACCAAACCAAGCCAAAGTCATCAGAGAGAGTACCAGCCCCCGTGTCTCGGGCGGTCTGTGAAGGGCTGCATTTGGAGTCATCCTGATCTTTTCTGTTTGGCAAGAATTGGCTTCTGCCGCGCCGCAGCTGTGCAGGCCCAGGCCCTGAAAGGGCCCTCGTTAATGCTCCGTTTATCCTTCTGGTAGCTGCTAGCTCTCTCTCCAAAGCTTCAGCAAAATTGGGGCACCCACTCTCGCCCCTCTGGAAAGGCTTCCCTGGGTCCCAGCATGCATCTTTGCACCTCACCAATCTGTGGTTAGCGCCTGCCTCCTCCCTCCTGCCATGCCACACTCAGCCCTCGCTCTGTCTGCCCCAGCTGCCTCCTCTCTTGGGGCGGGTTTCAGCCTGCTTCAAGGTACCCTTGCCTCCGTGCAAGGCTATCCAGCGCCAGCCTCCTACATCCTAAGCCAGGGCCTCTCACCCAAGGCCACTGCCAGCTCTCAGGGCGCCTTGGCCTCTGGTGGTCTGGGGTCCAGGTGAACCAGGGAGGCAGGAGAGTTGGGATGACTGCTCAGGCTGAGGAAGTGGGCCTGGGAGGGGGGAGGGGGCCTCTTGTTTTCCCTGGCTAATCCTTCCCACCTGGACTGCACACTTCTAGAGGGTGGGTGGTGCAAAAGAGGATGGGTGGGCCTGTGAGCTTCAGAGAGACCCGGGTGAGAGCCTGACTACCTGGGAGGTGGGTCCCGGGGAGGATCCTGGGGGTGGGAAGGGAGGGAAGGTGACATCTCAAGGGCATGTCCACAGCCAGGTGGATAAAGGTTGCCCCCTGGTCAGCTGAGAGCCCACAGGGCTGGTGAGGGCTCTCTAGGCTCCCATTGGGTGCCCTCTGTGGGCCAGGACTGCTCAGCCCTAGTCTTTGTAGAGTGGCTGTGGACAGTGCTTCTTAGCCCTGAGGTTGTGGGAGCTGCACTGTGTGGTGTGGGTATGGCGTAGCTGTGGCTCCCAGAGACCAGGCTGGACTGTGCTCCAGCCCCCATTGGTGGCGGGCACTGATGTCAGGTTGTCTTTGGCACCCTGAGGGCAGGTGAGGGGCACAGCATTCCTTGGCTGGTGAGGTCTGAGGTCTAGGGGGCTGTCTCCACTGGGCAGAGGCATGAGGCTCTGAGATGCAGGACCCCTAGGCTCTGCCCCATCTATTCACACCCTAGGTGGACAAGGTCGGGGTGTCTTCCAGGCTCAGAACACAGCCCCTCCAGGCTGGTGATGCATTCTGGGGATGGTAGGCACTGGGCCCTTGGTTCCCCACTATCACAGACTGGAATGGGGCCAGTGAGCTTCCTTTGCCTTCTTGAGTGTCGAGCACCAGACCTGCAGCCAGATCCATGTTCTACCCTGGGTATCCTGCATGCCTGGTGCACCTGCCCACAGTGGGTCATGAGGTTCAGAGAAGTTGGGGGGGGTATTTGCCCTAAGTCCCAGGGGTCATTTCCATTGTGTAGCACCCAACTTTCACCCAAGGGGTCCCTTGAGGGACCTAGTCTGAGTGGTTCCTGCCTCTGTGGCAGTCTGGGCTGCATCTCACCCACATGTGAATGAGGCCAGTGGCCATCCTTACTGTTTGCTCACTAGGAGTTGTCAGTCTTCTGGGCTGCCACGATGCTTCCCAACAGGGTGATTTAAGTCTGCAGGATGCAAGGGGCCCAGGCTTTGTCCTTGAGCCCAGCCTCTGACTTGTGGGGAACTTGCACCCATGCCAAGCTGCAGGTCAGCAACACAGCAGAAATGTCCCCTCTGGGGGCTTGTAGTTGGCTTCTGGCAGGGCTTGTTCCGCAGCGAGCCCTGTGGAGGGAGCCCAGATGGTGCCTGTCTGCTGCAGCCTCGCCCGTCCCTCAGTTCACTTCTCTGTGCACTGCTTCAGATGCCCTTGGACATGGCCTTTCATGGTGCAGTGGGCGAGAGTCAGGAAGTGGGTCAGTTTGGGACCTGGAGCTCCAGAGGGATATGACCCCTCCCCTGACCCAGGTGGAGAAGCCTTATCCTTTTGGGTGAGGTCCTGTAGAACTCAGAAATGTGTGGGCCACCTCCATAGCACGTCTGGGTGGCCCCTGAGCCCAGCTTCTGCTCACTGCAAGCCAGCCTCTGTGGAATTGGCCCTGGGGTGGAGTGGGGCAGGCTGTGCCCAGCGCCTTCCTGGTATTTTTCCCTGCCCACTGACCCTGGGCTTCTTACAAACCGGGGGGCTCTACCTAATGCCCCAGCTCTCCCCTAAAGCGGAAGGCCTGTGCCTGCCTGAAGGCCTGAGTCCTGGGCTCCCTCCATGTTCCTTCTGGACAGGGAACTATGTCCAGTTCATGGTAGACCTGTACTTTCAAGCAAAGGCCTTTGTCCAGGAGCCCAGGTGCCCTGGAGATGGAAGGCCACCACCATGCTCATCCCAGGGGAATGTTGGCTGGTTCCTGTCTGCTGGGTGCCCTGCAGGACACGAACAAGGGACTTCAGTTTCCTTTTTGGGCTAGGGCCAGGTTGCCTTCCACTGGTGCTTCCATATCTAACCTGGGTGGATGGGCAGGGACCGTGGAGCCGCAGTCTGCACCCTTGGGTCAGTCAGGGCTGCAGGGGCATCGCAGTTGCCCTCATAGGGGCCAGAGTGCCCCCTAGGCTGCCCTCTGGAGCAGAGGAAGTCCCCCTTTTCTTCCTGAGAAGAGTCTAGGGACTTCACTGTGGACCAGATGGAAGGTCCTGCCGAGCAGTGTGTGTGCAGAAAGCAGGAGACATCTGTCACAGAGAGGGACTCATGGGCTGGGCGGGTGGCTCACGCCTACAGTCCCAACACTCTGGGATCCCAAGGCAGGATCCCTTGAGCTCAAGAATTCAAGACCAGCCTGAGCAAAAGTGAGACCCTGCCTCTACTAAAAATAGAAAAATTACCTGGGTGTTGTGGCAGGCACCTGTAACCCCAGCTACTTGGGAGCCTGAGGCAGGATTGCTTGAGCCCAAGCATTTGAGTCTATAGTGAGCTATGATGAAACGGTCTCAAATGAAAAAAGAAAGGAAGAGGGACTTGTGGTGTCTGGACAGAGGTGGTGGTGGGTGAGGGAAGCATTTGGTGGGGTTCTAGGATATGGGGACCCAGCAGGCTGGGGCTGGGGGTGGGCACAGTAGGCCTGGAGCACTGGGAAGAGCCGGGGAGGGGTCATCGGGCACTGATGGCCCAAGAGTAGCTTGAGCCAAGCTTGGCCAGGAGAGGGAGGCAGGCCTGGGTCGCTCAGGGCCCCCAGGGGGTGTGGATGCCCCTGCAAGGAGCCTTCACCAAGGGCATGGGGGTCTGTCTGGCGCCCTGAGACCTGGCTGCTGTGGGGGCCTTGGGGAGTGACTAGTGCTGCTGATGGACCCACCAAAGGGGCATCAGTGAGAATTTTGAGGTAGAACCGATGGATTTAACTGGAAAGGAGGGCCTGGGTGGTAGAAGTCAGCATGGTGGGGGTCAAGACTAGGAGCCCACCTGTGAGAAAGCCCAGGGGATATTTGCAGCCCTATTGGTGCTGCTCTGGGGCAGAGGCCCAGGCATGGCCCTTCCCTGTGCCTGAGGTCACAGTGCTCAGAAATGTGTCTGGAGCAGGGTGTCCCCCAACAGGGGCACAGCCTGGATGGCATCTGTCCCCAAGTGAGCTGAACGGGGCAGGTGACTCAACTCTCCTCCCTGCACCCAAGGCCTTGCACCTGCACCAGTACCCACCTGGCCAGCAGACTGGCCTTCCCACCAGATCCCTCCTCCCCACTGAGACCGGCCGTCCTGCTGTTTCCCTCTTGCCATCTCCCGTGCCTCCTCCTGAGCCTCCCACCCTCCTGTGTCCAATCCTGCCCTTCTTCCAGGACATCCTCCCCTTCTGGGAGCTCAGGGCTGTGGTTGTCTGCACCTGTGGGTGGGGTGGGGCTTCCTGGAGGGGCAGTTCCCTGGGCTGAAGCCTGAGCTAGGCGGAGGGTCCACCACAGTGCAGCTCACCTGGGCAGGTGCCCCCACCCCAAGAAGAGCTCCTGAGCAGTGGGGATTTTGCCGTCTGCCACCAGGCTGAGTGGCTGGTGTCACTCAGGGTCTTCTCTGTCCTTTGGCTGCACATTGGCCAGCACAGGGAATGCAGCAGCCGCCTTGGTGACTATGGCCTCTGTCCAGGCTGGCAAGGCCAAGCTGCCTGGGAAAGGAGGCTTCTTGGTGTTCTGGGTGGCCAGTGGGGCAGGCAGGGCAGCACTGTGGGCCTGGGGCGTCCCCTAGGCCTTGGGGAGGCTATGTCCTGTCTGAGCTACTCCTTCCCGCTGAGGTTAAAGGGGCTTAGGAGGACTCGTACTCCACTATGGGGCCTGAGAATGTCAGAGGCCCCTGGGAAGTGGTCAGGAGGTAGAGGCCGCTGGCCAACTGTGCAGTGCCATAGTGGCACTCAGTGTGGTCCGGGTCCTTCTTGAAGCAGGCTGGAACCTCCCTTCTGGGCTTCCTCTCAGACGGCCAGGTCTGGGCAGGCTAGGCTGTGCCTGTGCTCACGCAGCGCCTCCTCCTCTGTCCCCCCTCCTCCTCCTGTTTCTGAGTGCCCTTGCCTGCCCCAGCCCGGCTGTCGGCAGCTTCCCTCTGCTTGGCAGCTCTGTGTTGTGTTGCGAACCAGGCCGTGCTGCCGTGGCTGTTGCTCAGAGCACACGCTGAGGGGTGGCCCTGAGTGTGGCCTCTGCTCCCCCAGGGCCTTCGTGTACCTGAGTAACCTGCTGTATCCTGTGCCCCTGGTGCACCGTGTGGCCATTGTCAGCGAGAAGGGCGAGGTGAAGGGCTTCCTCCGCGTGGCGGTCCAGGCCATCTCAGGTGCGTGTGGGCTGCGGGAATGGCCTGGAGGACCCGGGGCCACTTTGACCTTTGAGGATGGGCCGAAGTGGGGCTTCTACGGGCATCACTCAGTGGCCTGTGTGAAGCCAACCTCGCCTGTTCTCAGGGCAGCGTGAAGCTATTTTGTACCCTTCTTGCCTGGTGGCCAGGCTCCTGGCCCCTAGGCAGGGCCTGAAGGAGAAGACATCTGTGCCCAGCTCTTGGTTCTGGCTTCCAGGACCCCCCTGAGGCCATGCAGGCTAAGTGGGGAGCCATCTGAGCTCACCATGGCCCCACCATCTCAACAGCAGCCCCAGATGGCACCAGAGACCCCCCTGGCCCTTGCGGGGTGCAGAGTAGTCTCTCTCCCACGGACTCCAGGCCAGGGAAGGTGTGCAGACTTCTAGCCCCTGGCCCTGGGCCCCACTGGAAGGAGGCGGCAGACCTCCCTCCAAGGTGGGCCTGAAAGTACAGGTCCCTTTCCTAGTGGGAGGTGGAGGCGCTCTCACTGCTCAGGCCCTCCCCGAGGGCTGGGACGCAGTGGGGCAGCTGCAGAATGCTGCTCAGCCTCAGCCTCCAATTGCCCACCTGTTACAGGATCCTAGTACTGCCTGTAGAAGTGTACTGCAGTCACTATGGCATCATGGGGTCAGGACGCCCAGGCACCAGCTAGGAGGGAGGATGAGCACAGCCCAGACGTTGCTTGGGAAGGTGCAGGACCCCTGTTCCCACTGGGGGCTTCTCTGGGCTGGGCCAAGCCTTCCCAGCCACTTCCCAGTGGCCCCACGCTAACTGCTACTGCTCTGGAGGCCTTATGGGGACTGCTGCTGTCCTGGACAGCCCCCTCGTGGGAGGGACTTTGTGGAGGTTGGCCATTTCCCAAGCCCTGAGTTTAAGCTCTGCATAAAGGTTTACTTCCAGGGCCACTGCCCACACCCCTTGGGGCCAGGGGCACCCTTACTTCTTAGACGACGGCCCCAGTTAAGAGGGTACATTGCACCTGAGCCCAGGCCTGTAAGTCCCAGACCATAGCCCTGACGCCCTCAGGTCCGACATGGGGAAACTGGACTGGACTGCCCCTGAGATGTGCCCTAAGCTGGGCTGGACCCCCAGGCCTCCTGTTGAGATCCTACAACTAGATCATTTCATTTGGGGCAACATCTAATGTTTTCTGGAGAGAACTTAGAAAAGGCATTAGCCCCACATCAGTGTTGGAGGAGTCATGCCTGCCCTGCCTGTGACTGCTCACTTACTGCTGGGCTGGAGGAGGGCAGCCCTGGCTAGGGGCCTTGGGCAGCTAGGGGTGTGAGGGTACAGTAGGCTGGCCTGGAGCCCAAATGGGGGCATGGTCGGGAGACGGTGGTGGCAGAGAAGCCACTGAGATCCTGGAGATGAAGCCATGGGGGCCCAGTGAGGTGGGCTGTGCACAGGGAGGTCGAGGGAAGGCTTATGGGGGCTGTGGCTGCCTCTAGGCCACTGGGCAGCTTGGGCTGGCTGGCACCGTCCTAGTCACTGAGCCATGGCTGGTTGTGTCGGCTGGGAGCATACTGTTCCATCGCCCCACCTTGGGGCAGCTCAGCCTGGCACTGCCTATACCTGCCTTGGGGGACAAGCCAGGCCCCAGCCACTTGCTCTTTTCCTCCTGCAGCTGATGAAGAGGCCCCTGATTATGGCTCCGGCGTCCGTCAGTCAGGAACTGCTAAAATCTCCTTTGATGACCAACATTTTGAAAAGGTAGTTCTCCCACCCAAACCCCAGGCCTCAGGGTACCTGCTGCTCACTAGGGCCCCACATGCTTTGCTCCTCTCGGGGGCCCTCCTGCCCATGGGCCCTGGGTCTTCCTGGGGTCCCAGGTGCTGAGCCTACCCCTCACCATCTCTCGGTGTTTGAAGCCCACTGTGCCCCCTCCGCCTCCCACCATAGCCTCAGATGAACAGGGCACAGAGTGGGGGACGTGTTAGTTTACAGAACAGACACTAGGAAGTGACCACCCCCTACCCCCACCCCCGGCTCCCCTCTCTCAGGCTGGCTCTCTTCTGGGTCCCCAAAGGACACCACATTTCTATCCCCTCAGCCTGACCTCCCTCATCCGACATCCCTGAGAGCAAGCAAGATTCCCCCCGAGGCCACCAGCCTTCATTCCTCCTGCAAAGGGCCAGCACTGTATCCAGGACCCAGGCTGGGCCCCAGGGGCTCTTCCCTCTCCCTGCTTAGCCTCACTGTGACCCGAACCTGTCCTGTCACCTGCAAGCTCAGTGCCCAATGTGCTGGCAAGGGTGGCATGTCTGCCCTTCCCCTCTGGGAGGTGCCCACCAGTGTTGACGATGCCTGGGGGAGCATCCTGATGGGGGTAGTGTGGGTGGAACCAAGGCCAGAGACCATCCCCTATCCTGCTGCTGTGCTTCCTGCTGAGGGAGTGGTGGGTGGTGAGATCGTACCTCAGAGGCCCCAGGTCATGGAGTCCAGAGACATTTGACTATGGCAGGTCTGCTAGTGGGTCCTGAGCCCCTGGTACCCGCAGCCCATTTGGGAGGTACACTGGGAGCTATATGGCCCCAACCTAGGCCTCTATCCCCCGGCTCTGACTCTGGTTGCCTGGACAGTTCCAGTCTGAGTCCTGCCCTGTGGTGGGAATGTCCCGCTCAGGGACCTCCCAGGAAGAGCTGCGCATCGTGGAAGGCCAGGGCCAGGGTGCGGATATGGGGCCCTCGGCTGACGAAGTCAACAACAACACCTGCTCAGGTAGGTTACCGCCCAGCCCCAGCCACTGCCGCTCGAAGAGTGTGGCCTAGCGGTGTCCTCACTCTCTCCTTGGCAGCACTGCCTCCGGAAGGCCTCCTCCTAGACAGCCCTGAGAAAGCTGCTCTGGACGGGCCCCTGGATGCTGCCCTGGACCACTTGCGCCTGGGGAGCACCTTCACCTTCCGTGTGACAGTGCTGCAGGCGTCCAGCATCTCTGCTGAATATGCCGACATCTTCTGCCAGTTTAAGTGAGCCCCTCTGCCTCTGTGTCCCAGCTGCATGGGGCGGGGCAGGTGGGGCTCTCGCCTGGGCATCCAGCATATCAGCCCAACCTGTGGGCCCTGTACACTGGTGCCAACGCCAGGTGGGTTCCATGGCCAGCCATGTGTCTCCTGCCGCTTTGCAGCTTTATCCACCGCCATGATGAGGCCTTCTCCACAGAGCCCTTGAAGAACACAGGCAGGGGACCCCCACTCGGCTTCTACCATGTCCAGAACGTATGTCCATGGGCAGGTCCGCCAGCCCTCCTGGGGCCCCTGTGAACACCAGCCAGGGACAGTCCTGCC
>CAUYRH010011400.1:0-18231 GCA_963574655.1 Perodicticus potto | reverse complement strand
GGGGTTAGGTTGGGGTGGAGAGAGGGTAATTGGTGGGGCCACACCTACGGTGCATCTTAGAAGGGTACAGGCAAACCTTACTAAATGCAGAATACAAATGTCTTCACACAATAACTGAGAAAATGCCATGAAAGCTATGTTAATCAGTTTGATGAAAATAGTTCAGATTATATATGAAACCAGCACATTGTACCCCTTGATTGCACTATTGTACACAACTATGATTTAATAATAAAAACAATAAAAAAAAATCCCTTCCAGTTTGATAAAACAATATTTAATTGATTTAAATTGTATTTTAAAGGAAACACACTCTTAGTGCTTATTAATCATTATGAGATTAAAGAACTCTCATAATGACTAATAAGCACTAAGAGTGTGCTTAATTTAAAAAAATTTAAATAAATTATTTACAGAAGGTAATTTACAGGGAAAGTATATTTCATAGGCCCAAAAGTTCATTTTTGAATAGTTTTCCAGGAAAAAGAAATTTATTTGGCTTTTCAATAGCGAAGAACATCCCCAGCATTTAAAAAAAGGGGGGGAGAAGAAAATGCAATAGAAAAGAAAGTAAAGTATCAAATGTAGAGTATCAATGTCTTTATATAGTGATTAAGAAAATGCTATGAGGGCTATCTCTCACAGTACGATCAAAATGTTTCTGACTGTATATGAAGCACATTCTGCCCTATGATTTCACCAATGTACACAATTATGATTTAATAAAATTATTTAAAAAAAAAAGAAAGAAAAGAAAGTAAAGCATTATGTTTTTTCCTAAATCAAGAATTCATACATTAAAAGAAGATTTTTATAGACAGGACTAAGAGGCAAGCCACTACCAAAAAACAAATATACATATATACATGTTTGTAACAAGCATGGCAGACATAAGTTTTAATATCCTTAATGTAAAAACATCCTATTTTTAAATAGATGATGATAATTATTATTTCCTACTTTTTGTTAAACTCATTTTTACAGATGAAGAAACTAAATAATGGAGATGTTGAAGGACTTGGATGGTAAGCTGAAGAGCCAGAATTTAAACCCAGGCATTCTGACTTCAGAGTCCACGCTCTTAATCACTACCCTATATTAGCTCTCGTTGATACGAGACACTACACAGAAAATCCAGGAGTTACGTGATGAACTCAAACATAAGAGCAACAAAGAAAACTTTAGCAGCCTTCCCGAATCCCAAATTCTACCCTAATTTTATAAAAATCAAAATCCTCTACAGACCTCCTCATGAAGGCTGAATGATTGATTCTAAAATTCAAATGAAATAATATTCCAGATCATTCTGAAGAGAAAGAATGGAGGAAGATATGCCCTATGTGATATCAAAATACAAAGCAACAGGAATTAAAACTGTGGTGTGGGTACAGGGATAAACACATAAAGCAACAGGCCAGAATGAAGAGTCCAGAAACAGACCTGCATATTTATGGGATTTGTGGGATAAGATAAAATCTAGGCTTGGGGATGGGTGTGAAGGCTGAGTTAGACTCTTTTACTCTAGTTTACTCCAACAGTTAGGGCAACATTAGGAGTACTCAATGTTAGAAGTACAAAGGATACTACGTATCTGTGAGATGAGGATGAATGTGGGGCCTGTGGCTCCCAATTACCTTTCTTTCTCACAAAGGATCCCCCAAGTCCCACGGTCTTAGAATGAGATGTCCACCATGTCAGTAGAGCACAGATTTAAGCACACACTGTTTTTTACAGTCCTGCCCATGTAAGCCCCAGAAACAGCTCACACTACCAAATAAAGTACTTGCTATAAGCTGTATCATACAGGACTAATATAAGAATTTTAGGCCTTGAAAATTCCTGTTGCCAGTATTTGGGGCAATGTTCCCTTACCTAGCTATAGATTCTTGGAGTTTTCGGTTCTTTGGAGGATGCACCCCAAGCCGAGAACTATGGTTAATGTAGAGACTGAGGGAAGGAAAGGGGACTGGGGAAGGTACCCAAAGGACACTTTATTTAACTTTACAATTTTACAATCTTAAGGCTAAATAACTTTCTTCTTTATAAAAGGATAATGTTTTCTCTTCTTATAAGATTTTACAAGACAATGTATTCATGTACCATTTGGATAATTAAAAAACAAAACTAATTTTTATAAAATCATGAAGAGTCAGCTAAATGAAGGCAGAAGCAGCCTGGAGTTTCTGTGGGGGGCCCTGCCGATCACAGTTGATCTGGCTCCAGATGCCCCAGCTCTCCTGCTATGTCTCTGCTTAGGCCTCCTTTCTACGTTCCTGAGGATAGAGGCATGGGCCAGCTCTCTCCCACGTGACAGCTAAATGCCCACAAACATGGGACAGGAGGCAGGCACAAGGTACTGGATAGGTGGGGGCTAGATGATAAGGGTTCCTCTGTTGGAAGAAGTTCAGAGACAGAAAAGAGAAATGGCCACAGAAGGTCCAACATTCAGAGTCTGTATCCCTCTCCCCATGTTCTTCCCTCCCCTCTCAGCAGCACCCCCACATCTGGGGCTCTTAGCCCAGACTTCGAGAGACTGTCCCTCAGCTCCCGCTGAGTCTGGGGAAGTGGCTCGAACAGGGGCAGGGCTAGGGAAAAAAGAACAATCTGGAATAGCATCAGGGTCAGAAAAAGGGATGAGTAGAAGTCAAAACAGAACAGGAGCTGGGAAAGGGCCAGGGATCTGCATCCGGATCAGAGGTTCTGTTCACATCTGTAGGTAGTGGTGGTAAATGAAACCATTACCTACATCTTTCTCCAACATAGAGGGAAGTGGCTTTCACCCACAGGGTTAGTAACCCTAATTCCCACTCAGTTAGTCAAGTCAGAGAGGAAAGAGCCTGCTCTTCAGGGCAGGACAAAGAAAGTCTTTCTTTCTTTTTTTTTTTTTTTTTGAGATAGAGCCTCAAGCTGTCACCCTGGGTAGAGTGCTGTGGCATCACAGCTCACAGCAACCTCCAATTCCTGGGCTCAAGCGAGTCTCCTGCCTCTGCCTCCCAAGTAGCTGGGACTACAGGCGCCCGCCACAATGCCTGGCCATTTTTTTGGTTGCAGCCGTCATTGTTTGGCGGCCCGGGCTGGATTCGAACCCGCCAGCTCAGGTGCACGTGGCTGGCACCTTAGCCCATTGAGCCACAGGCGCCGAGCCAGTCCTCTCTTTTCTAATAAGCTAGTTCTACCTCTCTTGGCTTTCTAATATTCTTATGGATTTTCTTTCTCTCTCCTAAAAATCCACAATCCTTGGAAATCTCTGATCTTTCTATTGCCTCCATAGTTTAGCTTTCTACAGAGGTCATATTGTTGGAATAATATAGTATGTAGCCTTTTCAGAGTAGCTTCTTTCACTTACTAATATTCATTAAAGTTTCTCCAGATGTTATCATGGCATACTTATTTCTCTTTAGCACTGAATAATATTTGATTGTCCAGATCTACCACAATTTACTCATTCACCTACTAAAGAATATCTTGGTTACTTCCAAGTTTGAGCAATTATAATAAAAAGCTATTATAAACCTCCCTCTGCAGGTTTTTGTCCAGAGGCCAGGTGCTATGGCTCATACCTATAATCTTAACACTCAGTAGGGTGAGGCCAGAGGATCACTTGAGGCCAGGAATTGGAGGTTTCAGTGAGCTAGGATAATACCACTGCACTCTAGCCCAGGCAACAAAGTGAGACCTCTGTCTCAAAAATAAATAAATAAATAAAATGCTAAAAAGTGTGATTTCTGGATCATATGGTAAGAGTATGTTCAGTCTTGTAAAAAAAAACCAAACTTTTCCAATGCGGTTGTACCACTTTGCAGTTCCACCATCAGTGAATGAAAGTTCCTATTGCTCCACATCCATGTTAGCATTTGGTTTTGTCAGTGTTCTGTTTAACCATTGTAATAAATGTATAGTTGTATCTTATTTTTGTTTTAATTTGCAATTCTCTGATGGCATATGATGTTGATCATTTTTATATGTGCTTGTGTGCCATCTGTAGATCTTTTTTTTTTTTTTTGAGACAGAGTTTCACTTGGTCACCCTCCATAGAGTGCCGTGATATCGCAGCTCACAGCAACCTCAAACTCTTGGGCTGAAGCAATTCTCTTTCCTCAGCCTCCAAAGTAGCTGGGACAACAGGCACCTGCCATAACACCCAGCTATTTTTAGAGATGGGGTCTTGCTCTGGCTTGGGCTGATTTTGAACCTGTGAGCTCAGGCAATCCACTCACCTCCCAGAGTGCTAGGATTATAGGCAGGAGCCACCACACCCATCCCTGTGTACCTTCTTTAATCAGACACTTTTCAGATCTTTTGTCCACTTTTTAATTGAGTTGCTCATTTTCTTATTGTTGAATTTTAAGAGTTCTGTGTATATTTTAGATAACAAACCTTTATCAGATATATGCTTTGCCAATATTTTCTCCCAGCCAGTGGCTTGTCTTTTCATTCCCTTCATAGTTCTTTCACAGAGAAGTAGTTTTTAATTTTAATGAAGTCCAGCCTACTAATTTCTTTCATGGATTGTGCCTTTAGTGTTTTATTTAAAAAGCTATCATCAGTAAGGTGCAATGGCTCACAGTTGAAATCCTAACACTCTGGGAGACCAAGGTGGAATATTACTTGAGGTCAGGAGTTTAAGACCAGCCTAAGCAAGAGAAAGACCCTTTCTCTGCCAAAAATAGAAAAAGGGGCCCGGCATGGGGGCATGTACCTATAGTTCCACCTACCTGAGAGGCTGAAGCAGAAGGATCTCTTGAGCCCAGGAGTTGGAGGTTACAGTGAGCTCTGATGATGCCACTCTACCCTAGCTAGGGGTGACAGAGTGAGACAGAGTGAGACCCTGCCTCAAAAAAAAACAGAAGAAGCCATCAGACTCAAGAACATCTAATCTAGCATTGAGGGCATCTAGAGTGTCTCCTATGTTATCTTTTTGGAGTTTTATAATTTTGCATTTAACATTTAGGTCTATGATGCATTTGGAGTTAATTTTTGTGAACAATGTAAGCTCTGTGTCTAGATTCCATTTTTTGCATGTGGATGTTCAGTTAACCACCACCATTTATTGAAAAGACTGTCTTTTCCCCATTGTATTATCTTTGCTTCTTTCTCAAAGATCAATTGACTAGGATTACAGATGTGAGCCACTGTGCCCGGCCTACTCATTCCTTTTGAATCATAATTATGTGGGTCTATTTCTCTTTATTGTAGTCCACTGATCTATTTGTCTATTCTTTTGTCAATAGCATACCATCTCGATTACTGTAGCTTTATAATAAGTCTTGAGTGTCAGGCCACAACTTTGTTCTTCTCGTTCAATATAGCGTTGGCTATTCTGGCTCTTTTGTTTCTTCACATCAATTCTAGAATCAGTTATCAACATTCACAAAATAACTTAATGGGATTTGGTTGTAATTGGGCTGAATCTATAGGTCAAGGTGGGTAGAGCTCATATCATGAGAATATTAAGTCTTCTTATCCATGAGCATCCATTTATTTGTGATTTCTTTTGTTTTTTTCTTTTCTTTTATTTGTTTATTTATTTATTTATTTATTTAATTGCTTACTTACTTACTTACTTATTATTGAGGCAGAGACTCACTTTGTTGCCCTGAGTAGAGTGCCATGGTGTCATAGCTCACAGCACCCTCAAACTCTTGGGCTCAAGCCATCCTCTTGCCTCAGCCTCCCTATAGCTGGGACTACAGGCGCCTTCCACAACACCCAGCTATTTTTTAGAGATAAGGTCTTGCTGTTGCTTAGACTGGTCTTGAACTCCTGAGCTCAGGTGATATGCCTGCCTCAGCCTCTCAGAGTGCTAGGATTACAGGCGTGAGACACCACGGCTGGTCTATTTATTTGTGATTTCTTTCATCACAGTTTTGTAGTTTTTCTTATGCAGATCTTATACATATTTTATTAAGTTATACCTAAGTATAAATGTGCTAATGTAAATGGGGTTATGTTTTTAATTTTAAAACCTACTTGAAATTTCAAAACCTATTGTCGGTATATAGGAAAGAATTAGACAACTTTGCCATAATCACTTACAAACACCAGGAGTTTTTTTGTCAATTCTTTTGAATTTTCTACATAGATTTTTTTGAATCTATGAGTGAAGACAGTTTTATTTCTTCCTTCATCAGCAGGATACATTTTATCTTCCTTATGTGTGTGTGCACACGTGAGAATGAATTTGCTAAGACTACCAGTATGGATGTTGAAAAGGAGTTGTAAGAGGAGATAGATGTCCTAGTCTTGTTCCTAATCTTAGCCAAAAAGTTGCTAATTTCTCACTATTAAGTACAAACTCAGCTATAGGTTTTGTTATTCCTGTTCTTTGTCAAATTTAAGAAGTTTCCATCTCTTCCTAGTTTGCTAAGAATTTTTATCATGAATGAGTGTTGGATTTTGTCAAATGCTTTCCTGCATCTGTAAATATGATTGTGTGATTTATCTTTTTCAGCCTGTTGATATGATAAATTACCTTAACTTTTTTAAATGTTAAACTAGACTTGTATATGTAGGATAAACCCCTCTTGATTGTGGTATAGGATATATTATTATTGTACATTGTCCAATTCAATTTGCTCAATTTGTTTTTTATATGAAATTTCTTTTTATTTTTTTTTTCATTTTTCCCAGTTTTAGTGAATGGCTTTGTAGGCACTCCTTTTTTTTTTTTAAACAAGTGAACAGTTTTATTAAGAATTAAACAAAGGTATGATGTGATACAGTATAAGCAAGACACTCAAGATAGGTATAATAGTACTATTCTCACAAAAACTTAAATTTCACCTCAAAAAAAAAAATCACAAGACAAAAGAGAAAGCAATTGCACTATTATAAAGTAAGATATTTCATGCAAAGTATTAACTCTGCCTCCCCAAAGCCCAACCTCCCAACAAACAAAAAACTATCTGGGAATACTGCTATGCTAACATATTAACCACAGTATAATCATTCATAGGAAAACAGTAATTAAGCAGTGAATTAAATGAAATAACAAAGTTCAAACTATCATAAACTCATAGGCCACAATGATTTTACAAGACAAGCAATTCCAGAAATCTTATAAACAATAAAAAAAGAAGAAATATTTCGATATCATTCTACTTGATCTGGATACACCTGATATTGAAATTGGAGAAAATATATTGTTATAAAGGGAAATTACAAACATGTTACACTTATAGATGAGGATACTAATATCCTAAACAACATATTGACAAGTTGAATTACAAAATTAATATTTAAGTAATGTACTTTTTTCAAAAGTGAATCCAATTTATATGAAAGTTAGTCACTATTTTCTTTTTTTTTTTTTTTTTGGTTTTCTTAAAGAAAGAAAACCTTTATACATTTTTGATAGGAAGATCCCACAGAGCTTCCTCTCAAGACAAATATGCATAAAAGGTGCATAGGAGCACCCGTAGAGCCCTTTGGAGTCTAACCTTAGAAAGGTCTGCCTGCCTGACCTGTTCTGAGAATGGCATGTAGTCCGGACGCAGGCATGGGGCTGGGTGTAGAAGTAGGATGCACTGAGAGTCCCTCTTCCTGGGCTTCCTCTCTTAAGGCTTTTTTTCTCCAATAAAACTAAGAAGGTGGTGTCAAATATTGTTTTCTCACCAAATTATCTCTGGAAATTTGATGTTCTTTTATTCCTCTGACTAGTTGACATACAGCTTTGCTTTTGGAGAGTTGCTCATGGTATTTGAGAATGTCACTTTCCCTAGGAAGTGTTTGAAAGCACATACACACATATGTACTTACATGACCACTGTATCCTACAAATAAGAAGTGGTAAAAGAGGGAAGTGTTCAACTCCAAAATCAGTGGCTTGACCGTGCTCTTATAAGGCCTTTCCTATAGGAAGATTTCTCAAAGACACAGCAACACAGCCTTCCATTTCTTTTTGTGCAATGGTGGGAAAACTTGAGGACATTGTATATATCTAAAGATAATTTTTTTAAATCTTAAAATATTTTAATTGTGTAATTAAAAACTAAAAATGAACAGACATTTCAAAGCTAATACTGATAATAAACACCAGGACCATTTTGAGGTCTGTATGGATAATCTTAGGGTTAGCAATGCGTTGGATTCCACACTTTGCTGTCATATAGAACTTGCAAAATCAGCGTAGTCAAACCAATATTCTGTTCTCCTCAGAAGTACGGAAAATGTGACAACAACTTTTCTACTTCATTATTGCAACTAAGTAGGTTGAGTTATAAATTAAGAATTAAGATTTGTGATATTGACAAAATGTTTTCAAACTGCTTATCTTTTAAGAACTTCATGGAGTTGTTAAATATAGTTTCTTTATTTTATACATCATATTTCACCATTGGTTTGGGAGTACTTGTTCATGTACTTAAATATTTTTACCTTTCAAGAAAGCCTTTTCTTTAAGAAAAATTCCTGTGCCTGTGGAACATTGATCACAAACCTCTATGTATGTTTAAAAGATTAGGCAAGAATTTTCAAGTTAAGTCTTCAAATCATTTATATTTTCTTGATTGATTATTTTGTTTGGGGGAGAAAGTAGAAGACAGAAAAATCATCTGAACTGCCTAGCTTTTGTTGTAAATGCATTGCCATGAGTTCAGCCAACATGAAATGTTTAGTTTGGATATTTCCGAATTTCTCTGTGCAAATTTTTAAGATTAATTTGAATCAGAATCAAACCCATTCTACTTGTTTGTGTGATGGCACGTGAGCAGTGTCCCATGGGGCTGGGCTTAATATTTTCTTTCCTTCTTGCAAAAGTTAAAACATGACATTTTGCCAACTTTGACAAAGTCCAACAATTTTTTGCCAGTTATTTTTTCCCTCTTTAAAATTAACTGGTGCTCTCATTGGCTTGAATGTTTGGAAAGTCAGTCTTAGATACTTAATAAACTTTTTATTAAAGAAGAGGGTCTCATTTTGTCTCCTTGCACAATATCTCACTTTCTTTAGAATTTTGCTTTGTTGTTTTTCATAAAAGCAATCATGAGAACAGCAGCGTGACATCGTGAAGTTAAACATCCTCAGTGGCACAAAGGTGCCCTCTGAAAGATTTCAAAAACAATCCAACAATTACATGTACGTCCAGCAATTCTGTTGAAAGTATGCCATGCTCATTAAACAAACCACCTCCAGTCTATTTGGAATCACAGTATTTGCAAATTATTTCCCATCTCCAAGGGCCGTTTGTAATGGAAACAGAAAAGAGATGAAATTTCGAGAAAGTCATTTCTAGGGTTTTATGCCTGGGAAACACAACAAAGCAAAGGTCGTGGGGACTATGTGGTTTAGCCCTGACTTAGCCATTTGGTTACGTAAGTCACCTCGAATGACTTGCATTATTTTTCATTTTTGAATCTATAAAATGGGATTTATGACATTTATTTGAAAAAAATCTCAATGATTTTTAATGAGAAATGTTTTTATGTTAGTGTCACAGACAGAAGGCATGGAGCAAGAATCATTTCCTGCTTCTTCTCTTTCTTGTCTTCCCATTGGGCAGAAATGTTTATTGGAAATTATATAAGTTTCCTTTTCAGGAGGTATACTTAATTATGAATCCTATAGGGCTTCCAGTAGGTTAAGAAAACTCACTATTTTTACCAAAAAAAATCCGTAACATTTTATAAATTAAAGTTTATTTCTAAGTTTTATTTAACAAGATTTCAGGTTTGATAGACATTTGGGTAAAAGATGTATGTATCCTAATAGAAGCAATGAAAAGAATGCTTTTAAAAACTAAAGTTGCACCCTTAGGTTTCAGGTCCAGATGTGGCTAGGAAATGCAGAGATCTTGAGAGATTTTCTGTGAGTGAAAAGATAAAAGATCTTTTTTTTCCTTTTTCTCAAGTCTCTATCATTAAAGTTTGGTTCTAACAGCAGACTCCTTCTCTTTTTCATGTGTGTTGAAAAGCAGCTACTCCCTGTATCAAAGCTATCAGCCCGAGTGAAGGATGGACGACGGGAGGTGCAACTGTGATCATCATAGGAGACAATTTCTTTGATGGGTTACAGGTCATATTCGGTACCATGCTGGTCTGGAGTGAGGTAGGTGTTGTCTGAACATTAATATCTAATAGCTTGATCTAGTTGAAGATACTGTCTATACTTGAATTTCTAATAGAATGTGTAGAATTTAGTGGTGCCTATCTGGGTGGGCCAACGCCAGTCTGCAGAACTTTGGGAAACTAGGGAAGGTGGATTGGGGTTACCAGGAGGCAACACTTTCTGGAAGTGTGACTTCCATTCTCTGGTCTATTAGTACCAGGAGAGAGCTTCTGCTCTGTGACTTGTTCTCTTGGGCTTGCCATGGTAATAGAGTCCTCATTGTATATTGGTAATTAGAAAAGAGAGATAAAGTCACAAAAAATTCAGGAAAAGCCCATTCTGACTTTAGCAAGATTGCAATCCGTGGGTATTCTGTAGGTGGAGTCTACTGTAGCCCAATCTTCAAAGGACACCTTTCAAATAGTGGAAATAATTGAGGTGTAGACAATTCTTGACTTATTCAATGATTCTTCATCAGAGAGTATGTGATTTGCTAGGGAAACCTAGAAGAAGCCTTGGGCTTTATCCAGCCCTAGGAATTTATAGCTCTCAGGTATCTCGGTGTGTGACTGTGACGCTGTGAAAATGACTATGCTCTATTTGTGCATTGCTTTCCAAGCACCACAATCATTATTTTAACCTGCCACTTAATTTACCTGGCCACCACCAGCATTAGCACAAGACTATAAAACCTGAACACCATTACATAGATACCATGGCAAACTTTCTATTGCTCTCTGAATTCTGAGCTTTGATTTCTTAACCAGCATGTCAGAGCTCCTCTCTCCCACCTCACCACAGTTTAGAATAAACACAATGTCAGGGCTACTAGTTACCATGGGGTCCCTCCATCCCACTTGCTTTGTAAGTACATAGTCACTTTATTGAGATGTACTGTATGCTGGAGAGCATGCTGAGCTCTTGACATAGATCATCTCGCTCTTTTCTCTATGTGAGGAGATGCTCTTAGAGTATATTTTTTTTGATAAGGATATTAAGGCTTCGAAATAAATAGCTGCATAACCACAGTGAAGCTCCCCAAAACCTATAGAAGATAAATGATATGTACGTGACCACACAAAGTTTTCACTTCTGGTTGTCCTCCCGTGACACCACAGTTTAGCCCCTCTAGACATTTTAAATGTGTTTTTTTCTTTGGAGGGGCCAACAGATGAACTGAGAGTTAAGACTGTGCTACTTTGGTGTGTCTATCCTTCCAGAGGAAAGGCTGTCCTTCTTTATAGGCCTCCTGCGTCCACCGCTCACTGCCAATAGCACACTTAAGCAAGCCCCATGCCAGCCTGCGCTGCCGCTGCCATGGTATTTCCCACTCAGCCAGCAAGAGGCACACATGTGGCCAGAGCATCAAAGCTCTCATAAAGCTGAATTAGAGATGGTCTTCTCAGTTCGCCCAACTAATTATCATCCAAATTAGGATATTTGGGGCATGAAAGGTAGACTAAGCTACCCCACTGACTACACCTCGCTTTTTGTTGTGTCCATTGGGTTGTAAGTTCTAAGTGTTAAGCCCATGACATGTTCTGCTGCACCTGGAGTCTTCATCCTGCTGGAGACGACAGCCCTCACAATGGCAGCCCCACCCCGATCTTGTGGGCTGTATCTGCATCCCTTTCTATCCCTCTTTCTGTTGTTTTTCATGGAAGTTGGGAGAGAAGAAGAACAAATATAAGAGGACTCCTTACTTCTTGTCATTACTGTCAAAATAAGGCCTGAGAAGTGGGACTCAGAATTAGCAGTGAGTCTTATTGACCCTCTGAGAAGAAGGTGGGTTAGTCTGAAGCTTCCTTAAAAACCTTGTGCCTTGGGCGGTACCTGTGGCTCGGCAAGTAGGGCGCCGGCCCCATATACCGAAGGTGGTGGGTTCAAGCCCGGCCTCGGTGGAACTGCAAAACAGAAAAATAGCCGGGCGTTGTGGTGGGCGCCTGTAGTCCCAGCTACTCGGGAGGCTTGGGTGAGAGAATCGCCTAGGCCCAGGAGTTGGAGGTTGCTGTGAGCTGTGTGATGCCATGGCACTCCACCGAGGGCAATAAAGTGAGACTCTGTCTCTACAAAAAAGAAAAGAAAAGAAAAATAAAGAAAATGAATTCATGGACCATGGAGGTCTATTCTCTCCTGGGTGAAAAAAAATAGAGAATACAGGTTGTTAAGTCTTGTCTGTCCGTCTACTTGAGTTCAAATGCACTGATAATTTCATGCTCACCAGAACAAACAGTTCTGTGATATCTGAACCTGAGTTTTTGTGTTGCTCTCTTTATTCTTAACCCGACAATAAAATTATAAAACTGCTCTGTATGTGTATATATCTATGTGTATGATTCAGAAAGCCCTTTACCTCTCACAGTGTGGATCTGAAATATTTCCTTATCTCTCGAAGCATTAATTAATTAGCCCATAAGCTTCTTTTACATGAAAAGAAACTATTTTGATTGACTTATGGAGGCAAATAAGATCCTACATATCAATTATTCCTTCAATTCCCAGAAAATAAGGAATTGAAATTTCAAATGCATTAATTATGCTAGACATAAAGGCTATCACATGAGAGCGAGCACAGGAGATGGAGTGAGGGAGCCCTAGAAGCCTGGAGAAGGACAGTAAGGGCATCCTGAAGAGAGCGGGGGAAGGACTAGAGATTCATTACACACAGGTGGGTTAACAAATAAGTAAATACATTAATAACAAGGGGAAACAGGTTTCTCCCTGTTAGAGAAGGGAGTTATTAAAAGGAAGAAAGTTACAATAAATCATGTTGTATTGGATTCTAATTGAAAGTATCAGTTTAAACTCATGGTTTAATATGAAAATAGAAATACCTTTATGCATATCTCCATTTATACACATAGAGTTGGATAGGATGTTCACTCCCAAGCTCTGTTTACTGAGAAGGCAAGGGAATCGCACATAGGGTCACTGTACAATGAGCAACCTAGCTCCCAGATTCTGTTTTCTAAGTATCATTCTCCATTAAAGGACACTGGGGTCCCTTAAGAGAAGGAAGATCCAGTGTCAGTGCAGGGAAAGTACAAGAAGAGCCTGAAAACCAGAAAGAGAAAAAGTTCCCGAAGGATGATGGAGGCGTGTCAAAACCGAAACAGAAAAACAATTTGAAGGCCTTCCCGCTGGCCAAATCTGGGATAATTAGAGCAGCAAAATACATAATAAGGTAACAGATTAAAAGCCATTAAATAATCTAAATAAAGAAATGATATAAGTAAATGAATAATTGGAAGTTTGGGTATTTATAGCATCTCCAAGTAACTCCTTACATAACAGCTCTTAATTACAATGAGAAAAGGAATTACTTTACAGTGGAGAAACCTGGTGGCTACGGCCTGAAAGATGTGATTAAAGCTAATATTCCAGTAACTGATAATGGGACTAACTGAAATCATGTGCCACCTGATTGGAGACAATGAGAAGCACACAGCATCACTCCTATGATATTCTTCTACAGACATGTCACCTGGATCAGATCCTAAGGAAACATCAAACAAACCCCAATCCCAGATTGAGGGACCATCTAAAAAATAAATGGTCTGTAATCTTCAAAAGTGGCATAACTAGGGCGGCGCCTGTGGCTCAAAGGAGTAGGGCACTGGCCCCATTTGCTGGAGGTGGCGGGTTCAAACCAAGCCCCAGCCAAAAACTGCAAAAAAAAAAAAAAGCGGCATAACCATGTAAAGCAAAAGAACAAAGAGGAACTCTTCCACACCGCAGAAGGTGAAAGGCAGTGACAACTAAATGTAACTCTGAGCTGGATCCTTTACTATAAAGACATTATTGAGTTGATTGGTGAGACTTGAGGACAGTTGTATGTATCATGTTCATTTCTTCATTGTGAGGGTTGTATTGTGATTATGTAGGAGTTTTTTTTTTTTGTAGGAAATAAACCCTAAATTTTTTAGGGATAAGGGAATCATATCAGCAACTTATTCTTTTTTTTTTTTTTTTTTTTGAGACATAGTCTTACTCTGTTGTCCAGGTTAAAGTTCTGTGACTTCAACCTACCGCACAGCAACCTCAAACTTCTGGGCTCAAGTGATCCTCCTACCTCAGCCTCCCAAGTAGCTGGGACTACAGGCACCTACCATGGCACCTAGCTAATTTTTTCCCTATTTTTAGTACAGATGGAGTTGCCCTCTTACTCAGGCTGCTTTCAAACTCTGGGACTCAAGGGAACTTCCCACCTCGGCCTCCCAGAGTACTAGGAATACAGGCATGAGCCACCGCACCCAGCCAGCAACTTACTCTTAAGTGTTAAGGGAAAATTCTTTGCATTCCAGATACAATATTTGGAAGTTTTATATTGTTCCACCCCAAAAAAAATCCGCATAGTACAAAGGTATGAAAATGTTAATGATTCTTGATACAAATTGCTAAAGTTGCTTTCCAAAAGGGTAATATCTCATCTTTGCACTTCCGTTTTTCCCTATTAAAGTTTTGTCATGTAAGCCAGGCCCTGACTGTATTCAAAGACCTTATTTTCAGTTCCACCTGTCACACATTATAATAGAAGTTCTGATTTCCATGAACTCACTTATTATCTCAAAGTGGGGGGTAATCACTCATTGTATCATTAGCTGATAATGACTAGATGAGTTGATTGAGCTGTAAATGACCACGGTTAGAGATTGAAGCTCTAGCTGATTAGATAAATATGCCACATATTTCATTTTGATCATATCAATTTCACTACCATTTGACTGAAATGTCTTCCTTCAACCCAAAGTTCTCATTAAGACATGGTAATTTCCCTGAAATATGACTATATGCATGACTTCTATCAGCCAAAACCAATAGTTACAGAAAAGGAAGGTTATTTTACATTTTAGCAACCACCTAGCTGTATGATTTTATGCAATTCTTGAAATTCAAAAATCCTTTCAAGCAAGTGAATAATATCTTTATTATGCCTGGAGTGGTATGTATGTGTAGTGGGGCAAAGAGAACAGTGTTTCAAATATTTTATCTAGTTCAAGAATTTTGGTGAAAACATTTAGGGATGTTTTTCCTCCAATGAATCCTAAAGAATGACTCCCTCTGGTAGTGGGCATTATTTAGAATTTCTAGTCCAGAAAATTTGCCAACTTTGAAGTACACGTGAATCACCGAGGGTGGGATCTGTTAAGAATACAAATCTACGTCAGTAGGTCTGGGTGGGGCCTGAGAATCAACAAGCTCCCAGACAATGGCCATGCTGCTAGTGCACATAGCACATTCAGAATGAAAGCAAGGCTTTAGAAAAGCTCACTTTTCTGTTTTGTCAAGAACAGGTCACAGAGATTGTGTATGAGGAGAGGTTTGGCCCACTGATGCATCCGGAGGCCTGGATCAGGGGCCTTCCACCCTCTCTAGAGTGGAGTCAACCCCATTGATAGCTCAGAGAACAAGAGGATGACCACAATACTTTTATTGGGCCAGAATTGTGTATTTAAGAAAACGGTCAAAAATCTGAGTATCTTGTCCATGTAGTCCTGTGATCCCTATTTGACTGTGATCTATATCTCTTTTACTTTGCTCCTAAAATTCCTTCCTTCCTGGGGAAGATGAATCATTGTTGTTCCATGGGGAAAAGGGGAGAAGGAGAAGATGAGGACACTGGGGGTCTCATGAGCTGCCTTAATTACCTCCAGATAAATAGGAGTCTAGTCTCATCTGAGGAGTCACAGATTGACCTGAGGTCTAGGTTCAAGTTTATTTAGTCATTTTCTTTGTGCTGGGATAACTGAAGGAGTCTTGTTCTAAGCAGCTGAATATTGCAAAGGCTCTTTCATGAATGGCTTGCACTCAGAAATTTTAGGGATATAGTTTTCTCTGTGCTAAACAGACACATCAATATTTCAGAGTTGCAATATGTCAGCTCTTTCTACTTCAAGTGGTCTCAACCTGGGAAAACTAAGTAATACTGTCTCCATTACATTGATCTGGAAATTGAGTCTCCAAGAAGTTACTTACCCAAGGTCACACCCCTAACAAATGGTAGAGGTAGGATTTGAACTCTACCTCCATGACTTCAAAGCTCAACAGCCTTCTAGTACATGAAGTTTCTTCTCTAAGAACTTTTGTGAGAGAAAAATAATTCCTGGAGGGAGGGGTAAGATGGCCGACTGCAAGCAGCTTCTGACAGAGGCTCCTGTCCAAAAGGAAAGATAACCTCCAGAAACTGCCCAATTGAGCTGAAGACTGAGAGCCCAGCCAAGAGAGAGAGAAGTAATAACTGCAGGTCACCCCTGAGGCAAGCTGCGACTTCCAGAAACCAAGATTCAAGCAGAAAACTGAACTAAAGTTTTCTGCCATTCGGACCTTCCAGGACTCCCTGCCCCCCTTACCTGACACACCAGAAGCCTGACTTCTGCTGAAACTGAGGGAGGAGGACATGAGCACCACCCACCCTCCCTATCTGCTGGACCAGGCAGCCAGCCAGGTAAGAGACTCCAGGGCCCCACTGAGCCCCCACCAGCCCCCAGGCCAGGGACACCTTCAGGACCCCTGCGTGGCTCTGATCAGTGCCCCACCGGGCCTTGGCCCACTGCCTGCAGTGGCCAGGAACTCTGCTGGGACCTCTGCTGGGCCTTGGCCCGTGCCATCAGTGGCCAAAACTCTGCTGGGACTCCCACGTGTCCCAATTTGCACCCCCCAGGGACCTTAGCCCACTGCCAGCAGCAGCCAGGAAGTCTGCCAGGAATCCCACGTGGTGCCAATCTGTGCCCCGCCTAGCCTTGGACCACTGCATGCTGAGACCCCTGCCCTGCTTCAATCAGTGCCCCAGGCCTGCCACCCACAGCGGCCACTAACTCCACTCCACCAGAACCCGCACGTGGCCCCGATTGGGACCTCGCTGGACCTTGACCTGCTGCTAGCAGTGGCCAGGAAGTCTGCTGGGACTACCTCCAAGAGCCGATCTGTGCCCTGCCTGGCCTTGGCCTGCCACCAGCTGGGACCTGACCTGCTCCAATCTGTGCCCCTGGCCCGCAGCCCACAGGGGTCAAGATCTCCACTCCACCGTGACCCTGCAAGGCCCTGCTTGGCACCCCACTTGGCCTTGGCCCGCCACCAGCAGCGGCCAGGAAGTCCTCTGAGATTCCCTCGTGGTGCCAATCTGTGCCCCTCCAGGCCTTGGCCTGCCACCCACCAGGACCCCACATGGCTCCAATCCATGCCCCAGGCCCTCTGCCCTCCCTCCAGAGCCCTCCTCCCAGCCAGAGACTGGTGGATGCACCAGCTCCCTTTGCAAAGGCAACCGGGTGCCCCATCCCACGCTCTGCTGTTTGATCTGGGCATGCCACACTCTAGAGCTGCTCCCGCAGTCAGAACTCCCTGGGTGGGGCAGTCCCAGAGGAGCTACACAGGGTCACTCCCTACAAAGATCCAGCAACAACACAGTGATCCTGCTGGGATCCGATCTGGGACAGAAACCTCCCCAACTCTGAGGACAGTCATAAGCAACAGTGAAAAATAATCATGAGGCGGAATCAATAGAAAAACTCTGGCAATATAAATAATCAGAATAGATCACCTACCCCAAGGAAGGACAAGGCAGACACAGCACAAGATCCCTTGCATAAGCAAATGGCTGAGATGTCAGAAATCAAATTCAGAGTCTGGATAGCAAATAAGATCAGTGGAATGGAGGAAAAGATGGAATTAGAATTTCAAGCAGTAATCCAAAAGATGACCCAAAAGATGTCTCAAGAATTGAACGAATTCAAAGACAAAATGACCAAAGATTTTGACACATTGAGACAAGAAGTTGCAGCGCTCAAAGATCTGAGAAACACAGTAGAATCCCTCAGCAACAGAATAGAGCAAGCAGAAGAAAGGATTTCTGATATGGAAGACAAGGCTTTCAAACGCTCCCAAACCTACAAAGAGGAAGAGAAATGGAAGGCAAAAATGGATCATTCCCTCAGACAGCTCTGGGATAACTCGAAGAAAACCAATATTCGACTTATAGAGATACCTGAAAATGACAAAGTGGCATCACAAGGCACAGAGGCTGTTCTTTATGAGATTATGAAAGAGAATTTTCCAGACATGCCAAGAGATTCTGAAATTCAGATAGCAGACAGTTTCAGAACCCCAGCACAACTCAACCCAAATAAGTCATCCCCCAGGCACTTCATAATTAAGTTCACTAAAGTTAATATGAAGGAGAAATTTCTGAAA